>SKCR01051434.1:0-220097 GCA_019454045.1 Zanthoxylum bungeanum
TTCACGAATTTGAGAGAACATTGAAGCTTTTATGCTTTTTGCTATGGCCGAATTCTTGTGAGGGAGGGATTCCCCTTTTCAAGTTTAAAATCGACTTATCTAAGTTTAGCAAGCTTAGTGGCATCTCCATTGCTAGCAAAACACATTGATTTCATGTTTCGAGTTATCATGGGTAGTGTTTCATGTTGGTTTAGGGCTGATCTTGGATGGGTTTTGTTTTTACAAAATCATTGATTAAGGTCTTGGGGCTTATAGAAAAATACTTGGGGTTTGCTGGATTCGCATCCTAGTGAGTTTCCTGTCATTTGGTATCAGAGCTCAGGGTTCCAAGGTCTGATTTCCTATCTAAATTCGTTGTTTGATTCTGTTTTAATTTTCATTCCAGTTCTTGTTTGATCTTGTTTCTGTTTTCATTTTATTGTTTCTGGGTTAATAATTTGTTCTGAAATTTTACTGTCAAAATCTGGGTTTTCTTTTCCATTTTCATATTAGTTCGTCATTGTTATTAATTTCTGGATCTGTGTTTTTATTGTGTTATTCATATAGTTCGTCATATACATTCTGTTCTTTAGCATATGTTGAAGAAATAAGCATGTTCATAAACGGCTGTGTGAATTATTCCTGAAGACCTAGTGAATCATTTAAAAAAAAGGAAAAAAAGAAAAAGAAAAGAACAATAGTGAGTTAACATCATCACCAGACTTATTAAAGAATTAGACTTTGATTCCCATTTCATAGAGGACTTGAACATCAGTGAGTTGATACTTAGCCTTTTTTTCGGACTTGAGTGACAATGATCACTTGAGCAAAAAAAAAAGTAAAAAAGTCGAAAAATTTGGTTAAATTTAGTTTGTTCCATATTATCATTTGGGTGTCCATGAAGGGTATTCCATCAAAATTTCTATGGAGGTGCCAAAATTTCTTCCGAAATTGCATACGACCGTAAATTTGCATGCTTATTTGTTTCTTTTTTTTGGGATAAAGTATGCTTATTTGTTTCTCATCGTGCTAATTGTTTATTTCTTTATTCCAAATACTCTAGCTTAAGTATTATTGATTGAGTCTTCATCATTATTACTACTATTCTTATTCGAATTTTCCATCTGCCCTATATATACATTATTGGGTCTTTGTGTTTCATGATGGTGATATCATTCAAATGTAAACACGTGAGATTGTTAGGATTTACATATTTGCTTTACTTTCTTGTTATTTCTAATCTGTTTGTTTAGTGTTGAGATGGCAGGTCTAACCATTGATGAAAAGCTTGAGGCTTTGGATATAAAATTTATAGATATGATGGAGAACATGAATATTGCTTTGGAGAGATTGTCCAAGAGTGTAGAGAGTATTCAAATTGGCAGTGGTCACAGAGCACCACCACCCCATCATATACCACCACCTCAGAATGTACCACGACCTCATAATGTGCCACCTCGACGTGTACCACCACAGTATGTACCACCAGATGAAGAGGAAGTTGAAAATGATTTTGATGATTCTAATGGTCTTGATGATGTGGAGGAGAGATTTCAGCCTAGGCATGATAAGAGGCCTAATAGGAGATTTGATAGGAGGAATGATAAGAGGGAAAGACGATTTGATGGTAGAGGAGTATTTGATGACAGAAGAGGAGATTATGATCGGATGGGATATGGTAGACGAGGAGATGTAGATGGTGATCTGGGTAGCATCAAGATCAAGATACCAACCTTTCAGGGTAAGAATGATCCCGAGGCTTACTTAGAATGGGAAAGGAAAATTGAGCTTATTTTCAACTGTCATCACTATTCAGAAGAGAAGAAGATCAATCTGGCAGCAATTGAGTTTACCGATTATGCTATGATTTGGTGGGATCAGATTTTTTCTACTCGGAGGAGAAACAATGAGAGACCGGTTCAGACATGAGAAGAACTTAGGGGTCTCATGAGAAAGAGGTTTATACCCAACCATTACTATAGAGAGTTGTATCAGAAACTACAACATCTGTATCAAGGGACCAAGAATGTTGAGGACTGTTACACAGAAATGAAAGTTGCCATGATCAAGGCAAGTGTAGTTGAGGATGTAGAGGCTACTATGGCACGATTTCTTGGGGGCTTAAATAGGGAGATTGCCAACATGGTGGATTTGCATCATTATGTTGATTTGGAGGATATGCTTCACATGGCTATCAAGGTAGAGAGGCAACTCAAGAAAAATTCCACATCCAGATTTGGTACTCAGGCTACTTCTACATGGAAGGGTAAATGTGACATGATCCAAGGGACAACATTTGACATGAATGCAATCACCCAAGGAACATTAGAGCCTTTGCAATTGCCAACAGACCCAATCACATGCCAAAGAGCTAAGAAGATCACAGACGCAATAGCGGGGCCAGAGTTTGCATATAATAGATGCATTCATTCTTCTAGTTTTTACTTGCCTTATGAGATTGATTATGATTCTAATTCTTTAACTCCTATGGATTTATTATCTTTGATTGTTATTAAGCTTGGGAGTATGAATGATAAGGGAAAGGCAGAGTTGGTGAGAATAATAGGTTTCCAATGCATTGTGTTTGACCCCGGCAATTGGATGTGGCTTTATATGCAAGAGGAAAAGATACAAGCATAACGAAGATCCAAGTTGCAACCAAGAGGGGATGGTCTATTTTAAGTCTTGGAACAGATTAATGACAATGCATATAAGCTAGATATTCAAGGTAAGTACAACATATCTGCTACTTTTAATGTTTCTGACTTAACTCATTTTGATGCAGGTTCAGATTCGAGGTCGAATCCTTTTCAACAAGGAGGGAATGACATGAGTCCAACCACACCAGAGACATTACAGGATGCAGCTAACAACTTGGATGAACCCATGCAGTTGCCAACAGGTCCAATCACACGCCAAAGAGCAAAGAAGATCAGAGAGGCCTTTGCAGGACTAGCTCGGAGCTATGTGACCAGTTGCAGCAACCAAGTCAAGTGCACACCAGAGACACATATGGGCATAAACATAGAGGTCCCCAAGCTATTTCATTTGACCCAGATCAGTTCAGACTGAAGCATAGCAGAGCAGCTTCAGCACCTGCACCCTTTTGACCCGATTTGACCTATTTTGGGACTATGTTGAATTCGGCCAAATGGGGGCATTTTTGTCATTTGTGCTCGACATTTTGACTTTATTTATGATGTAATTAGCATGGTTGACTATGCCATTAGGCTTAAGTATGCTTAGATTTGTACTTAGCCGGAAGCACGTCAATTTACTATAGCATGTAAGCACCTTAATTAGCTTAAGTGAGATTAGCTTCTAATCTTTGTTTTAAGTTTATTTAGGTGCAAAAGGACCTTAATGGTCGTGGTTGAGGTGCTTGACTTAGGGCTTTTGGTAATTTTAGCTCTAGGGTCATTTTAGCCTTTTTACTCTTTTGTAACCCTTATTATATGACTCTTCTTTGTATTTTTGGACAACCAACGTAATATACAGAATTTTGAAAGAAAGAAAATCTTGAGCTTTCCATGGCTATGGCCAAAACCTTGTTGAGGGAGGGATTCCCCTTTTCAAGTTCAAATTGACTTATCTAAGCTTGGCAACTTAGTAGCGTCTCCATTGCTAGCAAAATACAATCTGATTTCATGCTTGTGGTTATCATGGACGTGAGTTTCATAGTGGTTAGGGGCTGATCTTGGTTGGGTTTTGTTCCTACAAAATCAGTATTCAAAGTTCTTGGGGTTTTGAGAAAGATGCTTTGGGTTTGCTTGGTTTCCAACCTAAGTAAATTTCTTGTCAAAATGGGTTCCGAATGAGAAGCGGGATGGAGGCTTTGACAAGCCTAGAGGCGAGTTCAGTGGAGGCTTTAATTAGCCTAGGGCCGAACATAGTGCCATTGGTAAAGAGGCTGCAGAAATGAGTAAAACTATACCAAAACCTGTGTGTACAACTACTAGAACTAAGGATGTCAAGTGTTTCAAAAGTTTGGGCATGGAACACTATGCTTCACAATGTCCCAATAGACTTACCTTAGTGATTCATAAGAAGAGTGGAGAGGTGTACTCTACTGATAGTGAGGTTGATGATGAGATGCCAGAGATGGAGGATATTAGAGACCACGAGGGAGCTGCATACCCACTGGATAACTTGTCCTTAGTTGTCAAGCGTGCTTTGAGTGCACATGTTGTAGAGGATGAGAGTTGACAAAGAACCCACTTGGATTCGAAATCCAAGCAAACCCCAAGCAACGGACAGAACCCCAAGAACCGCGAATTTGATTTTGTAGGAACAAAACCCTTCCAAGGCCACAAAGAACTTGCCCTTGAGAACCTTTAAGATGAATCCTTGTAGTGTTTTGCTAGCAATGGAGACGCCACTAAGTGTGCCAAACTTAGATAAGTCGATTCAAACTTGAAAAGGGGAATCCCTCCCTTACAATAATTCGGCCATAGCCAAAGCTTTAAGCTTTTGAGTTTACAATTTCGTTGATTACCTCCCAAATGAAAAAGAAAGAAAGCTTAAATAGTGATACAAAAGAAACCCTAAAGGCATAAAGACAACAATGCCCCTAAATACGAAATTACAAAAATACCAAGTCTTTAAGTCTTCAAATGCCTATGAAGCTTTATTCTAAACTGATTTGGGCCAAGTGAAATGGCTTTGGGCCCTTTCCATCGAAGCCCACATGTGTCTCTATTTGTTTGTTGCAGTCGGCCATAAAACTCTGAACTAATCTCGCCATTGCTTCTCTGAGTCTTTTGGTCCTCTGCCTCGTAATTGGCCATTCTGGTACTTGTAATGGGTCTTTTGCTTTGTTGTCGTCCTGGATCATGTCAAGAGTACACAGTAGAGGGAGAACATATTCCACACTAGGTGTCGTGTGAATGGCAAAGGGTGAAGCGATGAGGGAATAAAGCAAAACTAGTCATAGTAAGATATTCTCATCTTAAAACATGAACTAGAAAAAAAGTTCTCTAGGGTAAAAATGCTCTCGCTTTCTTGGGCGATTTCCTTCGTCCCTTCTCTTGTGAGTTAAATCTGGTTTCTGGATCTGGTTTTACTTTCATTTCTTTTCGTTTTTTCTCATTTCCCTTGTTTTGCTTTTGCCCTTTACTACTCTCTTTTTGTCGTAATCCCTCTCTCGTCACTGTCACCTCCATTTCATTCTCTTATAGGCTTGCCTCTCGCTTGCCGGTTTTAGGGCCGCACCAGCCTGTTGTGGGTCGTAAAGCTGTCAGATCTGTCGCTCATTTGCCCATCTCTACCCCTTCACCCAATGCCTCCTCTCCGTCGTTGGGCCCTCGTTTCGCTCTCTCCGGTTCATCGCTGGGTCAAGTGAGCTCCCTTGGTTTGTCCACCGGTTCGTCGGTCTCGGTTCTTCCTAGCGTTCCGGTGCAAGGGTCTTCCACTGTTGGACCGGCCTTTCTCCATGTTCCAGGTCTGGGTTCCGCGGTCTCTCCGGTGGGTCATTGTTTATTTGGTTCCTCTATAGGGTCTGCTTTAGGTGTGGTTTCGGGTGCTTTGTTAGACCGATCTTCTGTTCTTGATCGGTCTAACCCGAGTGTAGTGGATGGTGTTTGTGGGGTTGTGGGTGGTTCTGTGGTGCCTAGGTGTTGCTCGAAGGAGGGTGTGGGGTTTGATCCTTTGTTTGGTAGAGGGGCTGCTGGTGGCCGAGTGGGTGTTGTTGATGTTGTGGGTAAGGCAGAAACTAAGGTTTGTTGGAATTTAGGGACTGTGTTGCCGATTGTGAAGGGTGATGTGCAGTCTGTTTCTTCTCATTTCTGTGAATTTTCGGCCGGCGTTCAAGGGGGGGTTGGTAGCCCTGTCGGTGAGGAGTTGGAGTCCTCGGCAGAGGCTCCTGTTTGTGATTCTCTGGCCCGTAATGTTGTGTCTGTAATGGCTGACTTGTGTGATTCCGTGTGTATTGAAGCTGCGTTTGTTGCCGGTGAGGGTACTGATGTTTCAGTCTTGAATAATACTGTTCCTGTGAATGAGGTTGGTGGTGCCGTGAGTGCTGGTAACAACATTGGTGATTCTTGTCCTGTGTCTTGTGGTGTTTTAGCCCTGAATCCTGGGAATGTTTTGTTGGCAGTGAAATTGAGTGCTTTAGCTGGTGGTGTTAGTGTTCTCAGTTTCGCTCGAGTTTGTGTTGAGATTGATGCTCGAAATCCCCTTGTCGAGGAGATTGTTTTCCAATATCCTGATGGTACTAGGGTACCTATTAGGGTTGAGTTTGAATGGGTTCTTGTGAAATGTACTACTTGTGAGGTTTTTGGCCATTCGGTGAATTCCTGCCCTAAAAAGGCTCATAGTAAGGAGGTTAGCAAACCCTCTCAGTCCTGGATTCCCAAGCCATCTATTCCTTCAATGGATAAAGTTGTTACGGCTGACACTACTGAGGTAAAGGAGGGTGCCTGGATTCCGGTCTCTAAGAAAAAGAAAGGCAAGGGAGCGACTGTGACCACTCCTGTTAGCTCGAGCGGTGATGTGATTCAGGATGTTCCCTCTAACAGGGTTCTTTTTTTGGGTGAGTGCTCTTCCAATAGGTTGGAATCGGCTCTGGTAACTCCTCCTATGTCTGTGGTTTCGTCTGAGGTAGTTATTACGGAGGCAGAGGGTAAGGAGGAAGGTGAATGTTCCTGTGCTTCTTCACTTCTTGTCGAGGATCTTTCTAAGTCTATTTTAGCTGAGTCTCCGCCTTCTGGAACTTATGATTCGCCCATGCCCAATGATAACAGTTTGGCTAATAAGGTCATTGATTCTCAGGAGATCAGGAAATTGGTTTATGGTAACAAATCTAGAAAGGGTTCTGGTGGAAAGAGGAGTCAGAAACGGCAATCCTAGAGAGGGGGTCGACGACACTGATTTGTTTGGGTTTGGCTCTACTCTTCTCTGTTTTAATGTTTTTTGTTTGTTGGAACATTCGGGGTCTCAATGACCCAACTAAACAAGCTGAAGTTAGGAGGTTTCTTCATGATGAGAAGCTTTCTTTGTGTGGTTTAGTTGAAACCAAGGTAAAGAAGATTAATTTTGTGAATGTATCTCGTGCGATTAATCATTCATGGAAGTTTTTTTTCCACTCTGATATTCTTCCGTTTGGTCGTATTTGGGTGTGTTGGAACCCTAGTGACATTGATGTTAGCATTATTCGTTCTTCATCTCAAGTTATTCATTGTAGTGTGTCTCATATTTCTGGGTTGTGGACTTGTGTAGTTTCGGTGGTTTATGGTGAGTGTGACTACGAGAAGCGTCGGGAGCTTTGGGCTGACTTAATTTCTAGTGGTAGTGTTTTTGATTACTCTATGTGGCTTGTTTTGGGGGACTTTAATGCTATTCGCTCTCCGATTGAGCATTGTGGTGGATATGTGTCATGGCCGGCTTGGAAAGATGATTTGGGCTGCTGTTTGGGTCAGGCTGGTTTGGATGATCTTCAGTTCTCTGGTTGTCAGTTTACTTGGTTCAATAAGCAGATTCAGTCCCCTATTTGGCGTAAGTTGGACCGTGTTCTCGCTAATTTGTCTTGGGAGTGTCTTTTTCCGGGTTCTTCTGCCCGCTTTCTTCCCCAAAGGTCTGGTCGACTGTGCTGGCTATGTATGGGTTAGATTGGAGTTGCCGAGATTGGCTTCAGACTGTTGAGTGGATGTGTCAGTTTTCTGACGCCTCTTTACGCCATCTTCTTGTTCGGTTGTCTTTTGCCGCGTCAGTTTACCATTTATGGAGGGAGAGGAATGCCCGCACTCATGATGCACCTCTTCGGCCTGTTTCTGTCCTGCTTAGTGATATTGTTTTTGATGTTCTGAATCGTGCTGGCTTTTTATGGAAGGTGAATCCATCTTATGACAATAAATGGCTTCACTTATCCTGGCACTTGCCCGATGACATTTTCTGTTGATCTTATTTTGCCTGTAGCCTTTCAAATTTTCTTCTAGGAGGGCCTGTCCTCTCTAGTAGTCTGGGGTATGCCCCTTTGCTCTTGTATAGTTTTCTTTTGGTTATACACTTACATTATCCAAAAAAAAGTGAATGGCAAGGGGTATAGTGTGATAATAGATGGGGGCAGTTATCCTAATGTTGCTAGCACCACTTTGATTGAGCGATTGGGGTTGAGTTGCTTGAGACACCCAAAGCCGTATAAGTTGCAGCGGTTAAATGATTGTGGGGAAATAAATGTGACAAAGCAGGTATTGTTGAGCTTTACCATTGGGCCATACACATATGATGTCCTATGTGATGTGATACTGATGCATGCTGGACATATTCTTTTAGGCAGGCCGTGGCAGTTTGATAAGAAGGTTATTCATGATGGGTTCAAGAACAATTACTCCTTTCAGCATAAGGGAAAACCCATTACATTATACCCACTTACACCTGCACAAGTCCATGAAGATCAGGTTAAATTGCAACTTGAGCGTGACAAAGAGAGAGTGATGGGAAACACCACCTTGTGTTAGACTAGTGAGAGTGGTGTATCTGTTGAGAAAAATAATGTCAAGGCCGTGGGAGTTCCCAAGGGGAGTGTGAGTGAACGTGAGGGGGAAACAAAATGGAGATTTAAAAAAAGATTCTACATGGGTGAAGGTGAAGCGAGGAAAGCGTTCAAGGCTAGCAAGCTCATGATATTGTTAGTCTATAAGGAGCCTCATGTTTATTTTACTAACACTGACTCTCTACTTCCTGTGTCTATTTCATCTCTTTTGCAGGATTACAATGACGTACTGACCGAGGACATTCCTAGTGATTTCCATCCATTAAAGGTACTGAGCACCAGATAGACTTCACACCTGGAGCAGTCATTCCCAACAGGCCAGCTTATAGGAGCAACCCTGAGGAAACGAAGGAACTTCATAGGCAAGTGCGGGAGTTGATGGAGAAAAGTTATGTCAGAGAAAGTATGAGTCCCTGTGCGGTACCAGTTCTTCTAGTTCCTAAGAAAGATGGGACTTGGCGTATGTGCGTTGATTGTCGAGCTATCAATAATATTACAGTAAAGTATCGTCACCCCTGACATGATCCAGGCCGACAACAAAGCAAAAAACCCATTACAAGTACCAGAATGGCCAATTACGAGGCAGAGGACCAAAAGACTCAGATAAGTAATGGCGGGATTAGTTCTAAGTTTTATGGCCGATTGCAACAAATAAATAGAGACGCATGTGGGCTTCAATAGAGAGGGCCCAAAGCCACTTCACTTGGCCCAAATCAGCTTCAAAAGCCTTTGAAGACTTGAAGACTTTGGTATTTTTGTAATTTAGCCTTTAGGGGCATTGTTGTCTTTATGCCTTTAGGGTTTCTCTTTGTAACACTATTTAAGCTTTCTTTCTTTTTCATTTAGGGGACAATCAACGAAATTTGTAAAACTCAAAAGCTTAAAGCTTTATCTATGGACGAATTCTTGTAAGGGGAGGATTCCCCTTTTCAAGTTTGAATCGACTTATCTAAGTTTAGCAAACTTAATAGCGTCTCCATTGCTAGCAAAACACTACAAGGATTCATCTTAAAGGTTATCAAGGGCAAGTTCTTTGTGGGTCTTCTTTGTGGCCTTGGAAGGGTTTTGTTCCTACAAAATCAAATTCGCGGTTCTTGGGTTTCTATCTGTTTCTTGGGGTTTGCTTGGATTTCGAATCCAAGTGGGTTTCTTGTCATTTGGTATATAGAGCTCAGGGTTCCAAGGTCTGATTTTTCCTATCTTTTCTTTTTTTGTTTGATTCTGTTTTTATATTCGTTCTTTGTTATTTTCGTTTCAGTTCTTGTTGGATCTTGTTTCTGTTTTCGTTTTGTTTATTTCTGGATCTGATTTTGTTGTGGTTTGCATATCAGTTCATCTTTTATCATTTTCCAGTTCTGGGTTTTTGTTCTGTTCTTCATATTAGTTCGTCATATACTTTCTGTTCTTTAGCATATGTTGAAGAAATAGGCTGTGTGATTTGTTTTAAAACCCTAGTGAAGTTTGAAATCTGACTCTGAATTCAGACCCTGAAACTTAGCCTTTGAATTCAGACTCTGAAATCAGACTCTAAAAACTTAGCCTTTGAAATCAGACTCTGAATTCAGACCCTGAAACTCAACCTCTGAAATCAGACTCTAACAACTTAGCCTTTGAAATCTGACTCTGAAATCAGACCCTGAAACTTAGTCTCTGAAATCAGACCCTGAAGATTAGCCTCTAAAAATCAGACTCTGAAGTCAGACCCTGAAAAGTAACCTCTGAAATCAGACCCTGACCAGTAGCCTCTGAAATCAGACCTTGAAAAGTAACCTCTTAAATCAGACCCTGACTAGTAGCCTCTGAGATCAGACCCTGAAAAGTAACATCTTGAATCAGACACTGACCAGTAGCCTCTGAAATCATACCCTGAAAAGTAACCTCTGTAATCAGACCCTGACCAGTAGCCTATGATATCAGACCCTGAAAAGTAACCTCTGGAATCAGACACTGACCAGTAGCCTCTGAAATCAGACACTGACCAGTAGCCTCTGAAATCAGACCCTGACCAAAAGGCTCTGAAATCATACCCTGAAAATCAGTCTCTGAAATCAGAACCTAAATCAACCTCTGAAATCAGAACCTTAATCAGCTACTGAAATCAGAACCTTAAACAGCTTCTGAAGTTATCAAAAAAAAAAGGACTTGAGTGATAGTTATCACTTGAGCAAAAAAAAAAGAGTAAAAAAGTGAAAATTTTTGGTTGAATTTAGTTTGTTCCATATTATAATTTGGGTGTCCGTGAAGGGTATTCCATCAAAATTTCTATAGAGGTGCCAAATTTTCTCCCGAAATTACATACGACCGTGAATTTGCATGCTTATTTTTTTTTTCCATTGTGCTAATTGTTTACTTCTTTTTTCTAATTACTCTAGCTTAAGTATTATTGATTGAGTCTTCGTCATTACTATTCCTGTTCACATTTTGTTTCCGCCTGGCCAAATATATATTATTGGGTCCGTTGTGTTTCATGCTAGCTTGAGGACTACACTTGGTTTTGTATTCTTAGATTGAGTGTGATTCACATTTGAATTGAGGAAGAACTCAATAGTGGTAAAAGGCAGTGATTGTGAGCACAGTATCGGGTAAAAGCCAATAGAGTGCAAACACGAGTGGAGTGATATCATTCGAGTGTAAACACGTGAGATTGTGAGGATTTACATATTTACTTTACTTTCTTGTTATTTCTAATCTGTTTGTTTAGTATTGAGATGGCAGGTCTAACCACTGATGAAAAGCTTGAGGCTTTGGATAGGAAATTTACAGATATGATGGAGAACATGAATACTGCTTTGGAGAGATTGACCAAGAGTGTAGAGAGTATTCAAACTGGTAGTGGTCCCAGAGCACCACCACCTCAGAATATACCACCACCTCATAATGTGCCACCTCGACGTGTACCACCACAGTATGTACCACCAGATGAAGAGGAAGCTGAAAATGAGTTTGATGATTCTGATGGTCTTGATGATGTGGAGGAGAGATTTCAGCCTGGGCATGATAGGAGGCCTAATAGGAGGTTTGATAGGAGGAATGATAGGAGGGATAGACGGTTTGATGATAGAGGTGAATTTGTTGCCAGAAGAGGGGATTATGATAGGAGGGAATATGGTAGACAAGGAGATGTAGATGGTGATCTAGGTAGCATCAAGATCAAGATACCAACATTCCACGGCAAGAATGATCCTGAAGCTTATTTAGAATGGGAAAAGAAAATATAATTGATTTTCAGCTGTCATCACTACTCAGACGAGAAGAAGATCAATCTGGCAGCAATTGAGTTTACCGATTATGCTATGATTTGATGGGATCAGCTTGTCTCTACTCGGAGGAGAGATTATGAGAGACCGGTTCAGACATGGGCAGAACTTAGAGGTCTCATGAGAAATGGATTTATACCCAGCCATTACTATAGGGAATTATATCAGAAACTACAACATCTGTATCAGGGGACCAAGAGTGTTGAGGACTATTACACCGAGATGGAAGTTGCCATGATCAGGGCAAATATAGTTGAGGATGCAGAAGCTACTATGGCACGGTTTCTAGGGGGCTTGAATAGAGAGATTGCAAACATGGTGGAGTTGCATCACTATGTTGATTCAGAGGATATGCTTCATATGGCTATCAAGGTAGAAAGGCAACTCAAGAAAAGTTCAACATCCAGATTTGGTACTCAGGCTACTTCTGCATGGAAGGGAAAATGGGTTCCGAATGAGAAGCGAGATGGAGGCTTTGACAAGCCTAGAGGCGAGTTCAGTGGAGGCTTTAATAAGCCTAGGGCTGAACATAGTGCCAAGGGTAAAGAGGCTGCAGAACCGAGCAAAACTAGACCAAAACCTGAGGGTTCAGCTACTAGAACTAAGGATGTAAAGTGCTTCAAATGTTTGGGCATGGGACACTATGCTTCACAATGTCCCAATACGCGTACCTTAGTGATTTATAAAAAGAGTGGAGAGGTGTACTCTACCGATAGTGAGGCTGAGGAGGAGATGCCAGAGTTGGAGGATGCTAGTGACCATGAGGGAGCTGCATACCCGCTGAATAACTTATCCTTAGTTGTCAAGCGTGCTTTGAGTGCACATGTTGTAGGATAAGAGTGTGCAGCAGAGGGAGAACATATTCCATACTAGGTGCCGTGTGAATGGCAAGGGGTGTAATATGATCATAGATGGGGGCAGTTGTTCTAATGTTGCTAGCACGGCTTTAGTATTATCTATGCTACATGTGAAAAGTCTACATTTAGTAAATTCTACCAACATGATGGGTTTCTGTTTAGGGAGAATAGATTATGCATTCACGTTTGTAGTATGCGTGAGTTGTTAGGGAGGGAACCACATGGGGGAGGTTTAATGGGGCACTTTGGCATTGCCAAATTCTTAGGGGTATTAAGTAAATATTTCTATTGGCCTAAAATACGGAGATATATTGAGCGTTTGTGTGATAAATGATTAACTTGTAAACATGCTAAATCTAAAGTTATGCCTCACCTTTATCCACACAAAAAAAGTTATGCCTCATGGGTTGTATACACCATTGCCTATACCTAGTGAGCCATGGGTAGATGTATCAATGGACTTTATATTGGGTTTACCTAGGACTAGGAAGGGTATAGATTCCATCTTTGTAGTGGTTGATAGGTTTAGTAAGATGTCACACTTTATAGCATGTCATAAAACTGATGATGCCACTAACATTGCTGACTTGTTCTTTAGAGAAGTAGTACGACTCCATGGGATTCCAAAGAGTACAGTTTCAGATCGTGATGTTAAATTCCTTAGTCAATTTTGGAAAGTTTTATTGGGTAAGTTGGGAACTAAACTTTTGTATTCTACTACTTGCCACCCCCAAACTGATGGCCAGACCGAGGTTGTTAATAGGACTTTGATTCAGTTATTGCGTACTATTATCAATAAGAACTTAAAAACTTGGGAGGACTATTTGCCTTTTGTTGAATTTGCATATAATCGTAGTATTCATTCCTCTACATCTTACTCACCATTTGAAATTGTTTATGGTTTTCAGCCACTAACTCCATTAGATTTGTTACCATTGCCTGTTGTTGAGCATGCAGGGTTAGATGGAAAAAGGAAAGCCGATTTGGTGAAACATATACATGAGAAAGCAAGAGAGCACATACAGCAAAAAAATGAACAATATGCTTCTCATGCTAATAAGGGAAGAAAGCGTGTGGTATTTCAGCCTGGAGATTGGATTTGGGTACACATGTGCAAGGAGAGATTTCCTGAACAACGTAAATCTAAGCTACAACCGAGAGGGGATGGTCCATTTCAAGTCTTGGAACGGATTAATGACAATGCATACAAGATGGATTTACAAGGTAAGTATAATGTGTTTGCTACATTTAATGTTTCTGACTTAACTCCTTTTGATGCAGGTACAAATTCGAGGACAAATCCTTTTCAAGAGGGAGGGGATGACATGATCCAGGCCACACATGGAGCATCAAAGGACATGGCCAGTAAAATAATAGACCCATTACAAGTACCAGAAGGGCCAATTACAAGACAGAAGACCAAAAGTCTCAAAGAAGCAATGGCGGGATTAGTTTAGAGTTTTTTGGTCGATTGCAACAAACAAATAGAGACGCATGTGGGCTTCAATGGAGAGGGCCCAAAGCTACTTCACTTGGCCCAAATTAGTTCTGAATGAAGCTTCACAAGCCTTTGAAGACTTGAAGACTTTGGTATTTTTATAATTTCTCCTTTAGGGGCATTGTTGTCTTTATGCCTTTAGGGTTTCTCTTTGTAACACTATTTAAACTTTCTTTCTTCTTCATTTTGAGGCATTCACGAATTTGAGAGAACATTGAAGCTTTTATGCTTTTGGCTATAGCCAAATTCTTGTGAGGGAGGGATTCCCCTTTTCAAGTTTAAAATCGACTTATCTAACTTTAGAAAGCTTAGTGGCGTCTCCATTTCTAGCAAAAGACACTGATTTCATGTTTCGAGTTATCATGGGCAATGTTTCATGGTGGTTTAGGGCTAATCTTGGATGATTTTGTTTTTACAAAATCATTGATTAAGGTTCTTGAGGCTTGGAGAAAAATACTTGGGTTTGCTGGATTCACATCCTAGTGAGAGCCCTTGAGACTTGGCAGCATTATTTGTGGCCTCGAGAGTTTGTGATCCATACAGATCATGAGTCATTGAAGAATTTTAAGGGCCAAGGTAAGTTGAACAAACGACACGCACAATGGTTAGATTTTTTTGAGACTTTTCCATATGTAATCCGCTACAAACAAGGTAAGGAAAATATGCCCCTTTGCTCTTTGTATAGTTTTCTTTTGGTTATAATACTTACTTTATCCAAAAAAAAGAAGGTATGCTTTACTTACTTCATTGAGTGCAAGAATGCTTGGGTTTGAATTTATTAAAGAACTTTATGCTAGTGATACTGACTTTAGTACTATCTATGCTGCATGTGAAAAGTCTACTTTTAGTAAATTCTACCAACATGATGGGTTTCTATTTAGGGAGAATAGTTTATGCATTCCTGTTTGTAGTATGCGTGAGTTGTTAGTTAGGGAAGTTCACGGGAGAGGTTTAATGGGGCACTTTGGCGTTGCTAAGACCTTAGGGGTATTGAATGAACATTTCTACTGGCCTAAAATGCGGAGAGATATTGAGCGTTTGTGTGATAAATGCTTGATTTGTAAAAAGGCTAAATCTAAAGTTATGCCTCATGGGTTGTACACACCATTGCCTGTACCTAGTGAGCCATGGGTAGATGTATCAATGGACTTTATATTGGGTTTACCTAGGATGGTAGGGATTCCATCTTTGTAGTGGTTGATAGGTTCAGTAAGATGGCACACTTTATAGCATGTCATAAGACTGATGATGCCACTAACATTACTGACTTGTTCTTTAGAGAAGTAGTACGGCTCCATGGAATTCCACGGAGTATAGTTTCAGATCGTGGTGTTAAATTCTTTAGTCATTTTTGGAATTTTTATGGGGTAAGTTAGGAACTAAACTTTTGTATTCTACGACTTGCCACCCCCAGACTGATGGGAGACCGAAGTGGTTAATAGGACTTTGACTCAGTTATTGCGTACTATTATCACTAAGAACTTAAAAACTTGGGAGGATTGTTTGCCTTTTATTGAATTTGCATATAATCGTAGTATTCATTCCTCTACATCTTACTCACCATTTGAAATTGTTTATGGTTTTCAGCCACTAACTCCATTAGATTTGTTACCATTGCCTGTTGGCGAGCATGCAAGGTTAGATGGAAAAAGGAAAGCCGATTTGGTGAAACACATACATGAGAAAGCAAGAGAGCACATACAACGGAAGAATTAATAGTATGCTTCTAATGCAAATAAGGGAAGAAAGCGTGTGGTATTTCAACTGGTGATTGGGTTTGGGTACACATGCGCAAGGAGAGATTTCTTGAACAGCGTAAATCCAAGCTACAACCGAGGGGGGATGGTCCATTTCAAGTCTTCGAACGGATTAATGATAATGCGTACAAACTGGATTTACAAGGTGAGTATAATATGTATGCTACATTTAATGTTTCTAACTTAACTCTTTTTGATGCAAGTACAGGAGGTCGAATCCTTTTCAAGAGGGAGGGAATGACACAAATCCAACAACTCAAGGAACATTAGATGTCACGACCAGTAATATGGTGGAGCCTTTGCAAGTGCCATCAGGGCCAATCACACGCCAAAGAGCTAAGAAGATCAGAGATGCAATGGCGGGGCTAGCACAGAATACCATGATCGAGTGTGACACACAACTCCAGGGCATAATGGCAACACATGAGGGCTTCTATGGAGTGGGTCCAAAGCTATTTCACTTTACCCAAATCATACCAGATTGACGCACCAGTAATTTGGAAGTCAAGTGCCTTTTGACGAATCTAGCTGAATCAAAACCGACACCAAAATTTCGACCAAGACAAGACTTAATGGGCTTGAGACACATAATTTGGGCCTAGTTACATGAAGACCACGAAATTTAGGAGCTTTTGGTGCAAGGAGACAACTTTAGACATTTTGGGAACAATTGTCACATTTGTTAACTTATTAGGCACATTTGTTGGATTTTTATGGTTTTGTTGTTTTTTTTCCTTTTGTTGAATTTTTTGGCAAAGTTATTGATGACTTTAGCCACCTTGTTTGACATTTATGTTATGTTTTCTAGATTATCAAATGACTATTAAGGGCATAGCCTTTAAATAGCCATTAGTTAGCAAGTTAGGGTGTTTTGGTATTTTTACACCTATTAGGGTTTCCTTCATTGTACTATATATTGTAACATTTCTTTCTTAATGAAATTAATCATCAATTTCGAAATTAGCTTCATCTTAAAAGCTTGGCTTGTCCTAAATTACTTAAGGGAGTGATTCTCCTTATTTCATACAATCGACTTATCTAAGGCGTGACAACCTTAGTGGCGTCTCCGTGCTAGCAGAACACTACAAGGAATCATCTTAAGGATTCTCAAAGACAAGTTCTTTGTGGGTCTTCTTTGTGGCCTTGGAAGGGTTTTGTTCCTACAAAATCAAATTTGCGGTGCTTGGGGTTCTATCCGTTGCGAGGGGTTTGCTCGGCCTTAAACATCCAAGTGAGTTACGTGTCAATGGTGGGTTGGATTTGGGAATGTATGACTACTACTATGTTCTCAGTGTCTATTAATGGAGAGCTTAATGGTTTTTTCTCTAAGGGTCGTGGTTTGCGTCAGGGTGATCCTATGTCTCCTTACCTTTTTTTTAATAAAGTAAGTATGTATTAACAAAAAGAAACAAAAGCACATGGGCATACCCCAAACACCTAAGGAGAACAGACCCTCATAGCATATGGCTTTTGATCAGGGTTTTAAGTTTCATTGGTGTTGTTCAAAAGACTGTCTCACACATCTCTGTTTTGCAGATGACCTGATGATTTTTTGTAAGGTAGATGTCCCTTCGGTCTCTTTGATCAGGGATTGTCTTCGGCAGTTTATGGGTTTATCGGGTTTGGTTCCAAATCTAACAAAGAGTCATATTTTCTCCTCCGGTATTTCCCCTATTTTCAAGGATCGGTTGCTTCATGTTTTGGGTTTCCAAGTGGGTGTGATTCATGTGTGGTATTTGGGTGTTCCTTTGAATTCTACTAAACTTCGGGCCTCTGATTATGTTTCCCTTGTAGAGCGTATTGTTGAGCGTGCCAAGACTTGGAGTAGTAGGTTTCTTTCTTATGCGGGGCGGCTTCAGCTCATGAAGTCGGTTTTGTTCTCTATTCAAGTTTATTGGTCTTCCATGTTCATTTTTCCCAAGTCTGTTATTAGGAAGGTGGAGGCGACTCTTAGATCTTTCCTTTGGAAGGGTTGTGAGCTTATCTCCTCAAAGGCAACGGTGGCTTGGTGTAGAGTTTGTTTACCTTTGGAGGAGGGGGTTTGGGGATTAAAAGTTTGGAAACTTGGAATTGAGCGGCCATTGTTAAGCATTTATGGTTTCTTTACTCTGGTCAGGTCTCCACTTGGTCGAACTAGGTTTAGTCTTTCTTGCTCTGTGGATGTAGCTTTTGGGAGGTGTCGTGTCCTGGAGATTGTTCGTGGAGCTGGTGGAAGATTTTGGAGCTTCGTTCTTGGGCTCGTCGGAGGATGAGGTTTAGGATTGGGAATGGTGAAAAGGCTTTGTTGTGGTTTGATAACTGGCATCCGCTGGGTCCGATTGTGGATACTATAGGTGAGAGAGTTATTTATGACTCTGGCTTAGATAGGATGGCTACAATGGCTACTATTAATTTAGACTATTCCTAGTGTTGGCCTGCGGCTAGTTCTGCTGCCCTTGTTGAGTTGGCCCGGTCCCTTCCGTCAGATCCCTCTAGCTTGAGGGAGGATGATTGATTTGGGAGGAAGATGGTAGAAGGATGTTTTCAGTGAGTAGTGCTTGGAATGCTATGCCGTCGAGGGGAGCTTTGATGCATTGGTATCGGGTTGTTTGGTTTCGTAAGGCTGTTCCACGTCATTCCTTTCTACTCTGGTTGACTATTCAGGGTGGCCTTTGTACTCAGGTTTGTATGATGCATTTCAGTATCTCTGCTTGCTCGAGATGTGTCCTCTGTGGTTGTTCATGGAAGGACGTTGATCATCTTTTCTTCCAATGCCCATTCTTTTCGCGGATTTGGATGACGGTGTTGGCCATGTGTGAGATAGAGTGGAATTCTCAGGTTTGGATGCAGACTGTTGAGTGGATGTATTAGTACACTGACGGCTCCTTATGTCATCTCCTTATTCAGCTTTCGTTTGCAGCGTCAGTTTACTACATCTGGAAGGAGAGGATTACCCGCACTCATGATGTGCCTCTTCGCCCTGTCAGTGTTCTACTTAGTGACATTATGTTTACTGTTCGAACTCGTGCTAGTTTATTGAGGATAGTGGAGCCATCTTATGATAATAAATGGCTTCATCTATCCTGGAACTTGCCCGATGATATCTTTTGATGGCCTTGTTTTGTTTGTAGTCTTTTGGCTCTTCTGCTAGGAGGGCCTGTCCTCTCTAGTTGTCTGGGGTATGCCCATTTGCTTTTGTACATTTTGGTTAATATACTTACTTTATCCAAAAAAAATATCTAAAAAAATGCCTAATAGGTCATTTAACTAACTAACTTAGTTCTAATCCAATTTGACCCAAATGATCTAACTAACTAAGTTACAAATAGCCTAACTAGAGTCAACATGTCAAGTAAAGGTCAAAATACAAGCTCATTTGGCCGAATTACATATAAGGCATAAAATGGCCAAATTTTTCAAAAAGGGTCCTATCTTCAAAATCGGCTATTGCGCGTCTTCAGGAATGACTTGGGCCACGTGAAATAGCTTTGGACCCACTCCATTAAAGCCCTCATGTGACGCCAATATTCCCTGGGGTTGTCTATCACACTCGGCCATGGCATTCTGTGCTAGTCCCGCCATTACATCTCTTATCTTCCTAGCTTTATTGATGTGATTGGCCCTGTTGGCACTTGCAAATGCTCTACCATATTATTGGCTGTGACATCTAATGTTCCTTGAGAGGCTGGATCCGTGTCACCATATCTAGGCCGACTGATTTTTTAGATGTATGTAAGATTGTTTTTAAGACTAAATATAGATTCTATGAGAGGTTAATGTTGTTGTTTGGTTTGACAAATGTCCCTATTGTTTCTATGAGATTAAAAAACCACGTGTTGTGTGCATCTATAGAGGAGTTTTTAGTAATTTATTTTATGACGTCTTAGTGTACAATAAGCCATTAGATGAGCATGTTCTGAATTTAAGGCATGTTCTTGAAACACAATGAAGCACAACATATTTCAATTCGGCTATAACACAAATATAGTCTTTCAAGCTTAAACCAATACAAACTAAATCAAATATCAATGTAACTCATGTAAAGCAATCCAATCAACTTGCAAATGGTCTAATCAAGCTAAGCACAATGCGACCAATTCGCTTTTTTTTTTTTTCAAAACAAGTAGGTGACTCAGCTGCTTACGTAAGTAGCTTACAAGTAGGTCAAGTAAGCATGTCAATTCGGCAATGGTAAGTTACAAACCAACTAAACACTTTTTCCAACTAACTTGGTGATGCAGCAGCTTGCCTCTTCAAGCACCTCTCAAATGCAATGATGGCTACTCAAGTTTCTATGTCAAGCTAATGAGTGCTTCCATTTTCAATGTCATGCTAATGATTTCGACACAAATCCAATGTCAAGCTAATGATAGCTCACGCAAATCAGCAAGCACACTTGTTAATTCATGCTTCAACATAAGCACATCAAGCATCTTACTCACGGCAATATGTGTAACAAAGTAACCAGACTTATCTCACAAAGTTAACACACAAGCATAAGTAAACTTCAAGAGTAAGTCACGGCCTCATCAATCCATAAGCATTTCATTCTGTTTCAACACTCATTCATTCAAATGCCTCACCACAGCACTCAAACACACTTGTTTTCCTCACACTTCACAAGATTGCAACAACTTCACAAATATTGCAAACAAGCTAGTTCATGCAAATGCTAGGAGTAATGAAGTGCAATCTGATTTTCTCAAAGTAGATATGAACAATACCTATTGAAAACAAGCTAAGTGTCATGCATATGGCAAGAACAAAGTAAGGGTGGTGATGGTTCTTCCTTGGCCGAATCTGACCTGATGCATTTTTTTATTTTTTGAAACTAATAACTTAATAACAATGTTAAACACGTCCTAGTAACTTACAATTAACAACTAAACACTTGATTCAAGCAAATAACACAAAAGCCCCAATTTTGACCTAAGTAGCCAAAGCTTAACTCAAAGAAATACTCATGATCAATCAAAAAACACTCAAGGCAGAATGTTATTCATGATATTTTGATCACAAATCAACAAGAATCAGCAAGAAACAACAAGATCCAACAATGGCCGAATCAAGGTGGAAGTAAAACCTTGATGCCGAAATTAAATCAACAAAGAACAAAGATGAATACAAGATTAAACAACACAAAGGATAGGAAATCAGACCTCAGAACCCTAAGCTCATGATACCAAATGACAAGAACTCATTTGGGTTGGAAACCAAGCAAATCCCCAAGCATCTTTCTCAAAACCCCAAGAACTTTGAATACTGATTTTGTAGGAACAAAACCCAACCAAGATCAGCCCCTAACCACCATGAAACTCACGTCCATGATAACCACAAGCATGAAATCAGATTGTATTTTGCTAGCAATGGAGAGGCCACTAGTTGCCAAGCTTAGATAAGTCAATTTGAAATTGAAAAGGGGAATCCCTCCCTCACAAGAAATTTAGCCATAGCCAAAGCTTAAAAGCTTCAAAGTTTCTCAAAATGTCGTGTATTACCAAAGAAGAAGAAAACAAAGTTTAAATAGGTTACAAAGAGAAACCCTAAAGGTGTGAATGGACAAAAATGTCCCTAAAGTGAAATTACCAAAAGACCTAAAAACTACCCAAAACTCTCACTCAAGCACGTCCCCAAAAGTCTTTTCCCACCTAAAGTAGCTTAAAACAATGATTAGAAACTAATCTAACTTAAGCTAATTTGAGGTGCTTACATCAAATAGTAAATTGACGTGCTTACTCAATAAGCAAGGTTCTAAGCATAATTAACCCTAATGACCTGGTCAACTAGCTTAATTACATCATAAATAAAGTCAACATGTCGAGCACAAATGACAAAAAAGCTCCCATTTGGCTGAATTCAACATAGTCCCAAAATAGGTCAAATCGGGTCAAAAGGGTGATGGTGCTGAAGCTGCTCTGCTATGCTTCAATCTGAGCTGATCTGGGTCAAATGAAATAGCTTGGGGACCTCTCTGGTTATGCCCATATGTGTCTCTGGTGTGCACTTGACTTGGTTGCTGCAACTGGTCACATAGCTCTGAGCTAGTCCCGCAAAGGCCTCTCTGATCTTCCTTGCTCTTTGGCGTGTGATTGGACATGTTGGCAACTGCATGGGTTCCTCCAAGTTGTTAGCTGCATCCTGTAATGTCTCTGGTGTGGTTGGACTCATGTCATTCCCTCCTTGTTGAAAAGGATTCGACCTCGAATCTGAACCTGCATCAAAATGAGTTAAGTCAGAAACATTAAAAGTAGCAGATACGTTGTACTTACCTTGCAAATCCAGCTTATATGCATTGTCGTTAATACATTCCAAGACTTGAAATAGACCATCCCCTCTTGGTTGCAACTTGGATCTTCGTTATGATTGTATCTTTTCCTCTTGCATATAAAGCCACACCCAATTGCCGGGGTCAAACACAATGCGTTGGAAACCTATTATTCTCACCAACTCTGCCTTTCCCTTATCATTCATACTCCCAAGCTTAATAACAATCAAAGATAATAAATCCATAGGAGTTAAAGAATTAGAATCATAATCAATCTCATAAGGCAAGTAAAAACTAGAAGAATGAATGCATCTATTATATGCAAACTCTGGCCCCGCTATTGCGTCTGTGATCTTCTTAGCTATTTGGCATGTGATTGGGCCTGTTGGCAATTGCAAAGGCTCTAATATTCCTTGGGTGACTGCATTCATGTCAAATGTTGTCCCTTGGATCATGTCATTCTCCCTCTCTTGAAATAGATTCGTCCTCGAATCCGAACCCAAATCATATATAGTTATGACAAAATCAATTGGACGATGATATTGAAATATAAAAGAATCATACTTGACCACTTGTACCTGCGATGAAAAAGCATAAATAATAGAGAAAATGTTATGGAAAAACTCCACTACCACATCTACTTTCTTTTCACCAGCTCGCACAACTTCATCATCACTCATGGCCACTATCTCAACCATACTTGCAAAGACCTCCTCACACACCTGCTCAGCTTCACTATGGTTTTCAACCTCAAAACACACTACCTCACAAGTGTTTACTCCCTCAATGCTCACGGTCTCACAAACATTTTCACTCACCATGTCACTTATAACACTATTCACAACATTCAAGGCCTCACAAGTGTTTTCATTCGCTATGCACTCAACATCACAAGTGCTTCTCACTTCATTACACACAACTTCAATAGCTTTTGGTTGTTGAGTACACTCTTCATTCACTGCATATTTAGTTACCTTCCAAGTCTTTTTCCATTTCTCATAAGATCTTCTATAATCACTCATAATATCTTGGATATCACTTTTGAAAGTATCCAAAACCTTGATCTTATCATCAATGGTTAAACTTGGACCTGCCATCTCAACACTAAACAAACAGATTAGAAATAATAAAAAGCAAAACAAATATATAAATCCTCACAATCTCACGTGTATACACTCGAATGATATCACTCCACTCATGTTTGCACTCTATTGGCTTTTACCCGATACTGTGCTCACAATCACTGCCTTTTTACCACTCTTGAGTTCGTCCTCAATTCAAATGTGAATCACACTCAATCCAAGAAAGGTCAACTAAGGTGTAGTCCACAAGCTAGCAGAAACTCAATGTATATATAGAGCAGGTGGAATAAAGCAAATAAGATAAGTAATCACGGAGACTCAATCGAAAGAAACCTATAGCTAGAGTGCTCAGAATAAGAAAGAATGACGAGTTAGCTAAATCCAATAAATAAGCAAGCAAGCAATCAACGTGTCACTGAAGCAATCTTGTGGTCACTCGCTATAGTGTTTGAGCTCACCTTTCTTTTCTTCTCACACACACTCACAAGTGTTTACACTCCAATGAAACACAATGAAGCACAACGGATTTCAATTCGGCTATAACACAAATATAGTCTTTCAAGCTTAAACCAATACAAACCAAATCAAATATCAATGTAACTCATGTAAAGCAATCCAATCAACTTGCAAATGGTCTAATCAAGCTAAGCACAATGCGACCAATTCGCTTTTTTTTTTTCAAAACAAGTAGGTGACTCAGCTGCTTACGTAAGTAGCTTACAAGTAGGTCAAGTAAGCATGTCAATTCGGCAATGGTAAGTTACAACCAACTAAACACTTTTTCCAACTAACTTGGTGATGCAGCAGCTTGCCTCTTCAAGCACCTCTCAAATGCAATGATGGCTACTCAAGTTTCTATGTCAAGCTAATGAGTGCTTCCATTTTCAATGTCATGCTAATGATTTCGACACAAATCCAATGTCAAGCTAATGATAGCTCACGCAAATCAGCAAGCACACTTGTTAATTCATGCTTCAACATAAGCACATCAAGCATCTTACTCACGGCAATATGTGTAACAAAGTAACCAGACTTATCTCACAAAGTTAACACACAAGCATAAGTAAACTTCAAGAGTAAGTCACGGCCTCATCAATCCATAAGCATTTCATTCTGTTTCAACACTCATTCATTCAAATGCCTCACCACAGCACTCAAACACACTTGTTTTCCTCACACTTCACAAGATTGCAACAACTTCACAAATATTGCAAACAAGCTAGTTCATGCAAATGCTAGGAGTAATGAAGTGCAATCTGATTTTCTCAAAGTAGATATGAACAATACCTATTGAAAACAAGCTAAGTGTCATGCATATGGCAAGAACAAAGTAAGGGTGGTGATGGTTCTTCCTTGGCCGAATCTGACCTGATGCATTTTTTTATTTTTTGAAACTAATAACTTAATAACAATGTTAAACACGTCCTAGTAACTTACAATTAACAACTAAACACTTGATTCAAGCAAATAACACAAAAGCCCCAATTTTGACCTAAGTAGCCAAAGCTTAACTCAAAGAAATACTCATGATCAATCAAAAAACACTCAAGGCAGAATGTTATTCATGATATTTTGATCACAAATCAACAAGAATCAGCAAGAAACAACAAGATCCAACAATGGCCGAATCAAGGTGGAAGTAAAACCTTGATGCCGAAATTAAATCAACAAAGAACAAAGATGAATACAAGATTAAACAACACAAAGGATAGGAAATCAGACCTCAGAACCCTAAGCTCATGATACCAAATGACAAGAACTCATTTGGGTTGGAAACCAAGCAAATCCCCAAGCATCTTTCTCAAAACCCCAAGAACTTTGAATACTGATTTTGTAGGAACAAAACCCAACCAAGATCAGCCCCTAACCACCATGAAACTCACGTCCATGATAACCACAAGCATGAAATCAGATTGTATTTTGCTAGCAATGGAGAGGCCACTAGTTGCCAAGCTTAGATAAGTCAATTTGAAATTGAAAAGGGGAATCCCTCCCTCACAAGAAATTTAGCCATAGCCAAAGCTTAAAAGCTTCAAAGTTTCTCAAAATGTCGTGTATTACCAAAGAAGAAGAAAACAAAGTTTAAATAGGTTACAAAGAGAAACCCTAAAGGTGTGAATGGACAAAAATGTCCCTAAAGTGAAATTACCAAAAGACCTAAAAACTACCCAAAACTCTCACTCAAGCACGTCCCCAAAAGTCTTTTCCCACCTAAAGTAGCTTAAAACAATGATTAGAAACTAATCTAACTTAAGCTAATTTGAGGTGCTTACATCAAATAGTAAATTGACGTGCTTACTCAATAAGCAAGGTTCTAAGCATAATTAACCCTAATGACCTGGTCAACTAGCTTAATTACATCATAAATAAAGTCAACATGTCGAGCACAAATGACAAAAAAGCTCCCATTTGGCTGAATTCAACATAGTCCCAAAATAGGTCAAATCGGGTCAAAAGGGTGATGGTGCTGAAGCTGCTCTGCTATGCTTCAATCTGAGCTGATCTGGGTCAAATGAAATAGCTTGGGGACCTCTCTGGTTATGCCCATATGTGTCTCTGGTGTGCACTTGACTTGGTTGCTGCAACTGGTCACATAGCTCTGAGCTAGTCCCGCAAAGGCCTCTCTGATCTTCCTTGCTCTTTGGCGTGTGATTGGACATGTTGGCAACTGCATGGGTTCCTCCAAGTTGTTAGCTGCATCCTGTAATGTCTCTGGTGTGGTTGGACTCATGTCATTCCCTCCTTGTTGAAAAGGATTCGACCTCGAATCTGAACCTGCATCAAAATGAGTTAAGTCAGAAACATTAAAAGTAGCAGATACGTTGTACTTACCTTGCAAATCCAGCTTATATGCATTGTCGTTAATACGTTCCAAGACTTGAAATAGACCATCCCCTCTTGGTTGCAACTTGGATCTTCGTTATGATTGTATCTTTTCCTCTTGCATATAAAGCCACACCCAATTGCCGGGGTCAAACACAATGCGTTGGAAACCTATTATTCTCACCAACTCTGCCTTTCCCTTATCATTCATACTCCCAAGCTTAATAACAATCAAAGATAATAAATCCATAGGAGTTAAAGAATTAGAATCATAATCAATCTCATAAGGCAAGTAAAAACTAGAAGAATGAATGCATCTATTATATGCAAACTCTGGCCCCGCTATTGCGTCTGTGATCTTCTTAGCTCTTTGGCATGTGATTGGGCCTGTTGGCAATTGCAAAGGCTCTAATATTCCTTGGGTGACTGCATTCATGTCAAATGTTGTCCCTTGGATCATGTCATTCTCCCTCTCTTGAAATAGATTCGTCCTCGAATCCGAACCCAAATCATATATAGTTATGACAAAATCAATTGGACGATGATATTGAAATATAAAAGAATCATACTTGACCACTTGTACCTGCGATGAAAAAGCATAAATAATAGAGAAAATGTTATGGAAAAACTCCACTACCACATCTACTTTCTTTTCACCAGCTCGCACAACTTCATCATCACTCATGGCCACTATCTCAACCATACTTGCAAAGACCTCCTCACACACCTGCTCAGCTTCACTATGGTTTTCAACCTCAAAACACACTACCTCACAAGTGTTTACTCCCTCAATGCTCACGGTCTCACAAACATTTTCACTCACCATGTCACTTATAACACTATTCACAACATTCAAGGCCTCACAAGTGTTTTCATTCGCTATGCACTCAACATCACAAGTGCTTCTCACTTCATTACACACAACTTCAATAGCTTTTGGTTGTTGAGTACACTCTTCATTCACTGCATATTTAGTTACCTTCCAAGTCTTTTTCCATTTCTCATAAGATCTTCTATAATCACTCATAATATCTTGGATATCACTTTTGAAAGTATCCAAAACCTTGATCTTATCATCAATGGTTAAACTTGGACCTGCCATCTCAACACTAAACAAACAGATTAGAAATAATAAAAAGCAAAACAAATATATAAATCCTCACAATCTCACGTGTATACACTCGAATGATATCACTCCACTCATGTTTGCACTCTATTGGCTTTTACCCGATACTGTGCTCACAATCACTGCCTTTTTTACCACTCTTGAGTTCGTCCTCAATTCAAATGTGAATCACACTCAATCCAAGAAAGGTCAACTAAGGTGTAGTCCACAAGCTAGCAGAAACTCAATGTATATATAGAGCAGGTGGAATAAAGCAAATAAGATAAGTAATCACGGAGACTCAATCGAAAGAAACCTATAGCTAGAGTGCTCAGAATAAGAAAGAATGACGAGTTAGCTAAATCCAATAAATAAGCAAGCAAGCAATCAACGTGTCACTGAAGCAATCTTGTGGTCACTCGCTATAGTGTTTGAGCTCACCTTTCTTTTCTTCTCACACACACTCACAAGTGTTTACACTCCAATGAAACACAATGAAGCACAACGGATTTCAATTCGGCTATAACACAAATATAGTCTTTCAAGCTTAAACCAATACAAACCAAATCAAATATCAATGTAACTCATGTAAAGCAATCCAATCAACTTGCAAATGGTCTAATCAAGCTAAGCACAATGCGACCAATTCGCTTTTTTTTTTTTCAAAACAAGTAGGTGACTCAGCTGCTTACGTAAGTAGCTTACAAGTAGGTCAAGTAAGCATGTCAATTCGGCAATGGTAAGTTACAAACCAACTAAACACTTTTTCCAACTAACTTGGTGATGCAGCAGCTTGCCTCTTCAAGCACCTCTCAAATGCAATGATGGCTACTCAAGTTTCCATGTCAAGCTCATGAGTGCTTCCATTTTCAATGTCATGCTAATGATTTCAACACAAATCCAATGTCAAGCTAATGATAGCTCACGAAAATCAGCAAGCACACTTGTTAATTCATGCTTCAACATAAGCACATCAAACATCTTACTCACGGCAATATGTGTAACAAAGTAACCAGACTTATCTCACAAAGTTAACACACAAGCATAAGTAAACTTCAAGAGTAAGTCACGGCCTCATCAATCCATAAGCATTTCATTCTGTTTCAACACTCATTCACTCAAATGCCTCACCACAGCACTCAAACACACTTGTTTTCCTCACACTTCACAAGATTGCAACAACTTCACAAATATTGCAAACAAGCTAGTTCACGCAAATGCTAGGAGTAATGAAGTGCAATCTGATTTTCTCAAAGTAGATATGAACAATACCTATTGAAAACAAGCTAAGTGACATGCATATGGCAAGAACAAAGTAAGGGTGGTAATGGTTCTTCCTTGGCCGAATTTGACCTGATGCATTTTTTTTTTTTGAAACTAATAACTTAATAACAATGTTAAAAACGTCCTAGTAACTTACAATTAACAACTAAACACTTGATTCAAGCAAATAACACAAAAGCCCCAATTTTGACCTAAGTAGCCAAAGCTTAACTCAAAGAAATACTCATGATCAATCAAAAAACACTCAAGGCAGAATGTTATTCATGATATTTTGATCACAAATCAACAAGAATCAGCAAGAAACAACAAGATCCAACAATGGCCGAATCAAGGTGGAAGTAAAACCTTGATGCCGAAATTAAATCAACAAAGAACAAAGATGAATACAAGATTAAACGACACAAAGGATAGGAAATCAGACCTCAGAACCCTAAGCTCATGATACCAAATGACAAGAACTCACTTGGGTTGGAAACCAAGCAAACCCCCAATCATCTTTCTCAAAACCCCAAGAACTTTGAATACTGATTTTGTAGGAACAAAACCCAACCAAGATCAGCCCCTAACCACCATGAAACTCACATCCATGATAACCACAAGCATGAAATCAGATTGTATTTTGCTAGCAATAGAGACGCCACTAAGTTGCCAAGCTTAGATAAGTCAATTTGAACTTGAAAAGGGGAATCCCTCCCTCACAAGAAATTTAGCCATAGCCAAAGCTTAAAAGCTTCAAAGTTTCTCAAAATGTCGTGTATTACCAAAGAAGAAGAAAACAAAGTTTAAATAGGTTACAAAGAGAAACCCTAAAGGTGTGAATGGACAAAAATGTCCCTAAAGTGAAATTACCAAAAGACCTAAAAACTACCCAAAACTCTCACTCAAGCACGTCCCCAAAAGTCTTTTCCCACCTAAAGTAGCTTAAAACAATGATTAGAAACTAATCTAACTTAAGCTAATTTGAGGTGCTTACATCAAATAGTAAATTGACGTGCTTA
Source organism: Zanthoxylum bungeanum (assembly GCA_019454045.1). Taxonomy (NCBI): domain Eukaryota; kingdom Viridiplantae; phylum Streptophyta; class Magnoliopsida; order Sapindales; family Rutaceae; genus Zanthoxylum; species Zanthoxylum bungeanum. The sequence goes on from SKCR01051434.1 coordinate 29,373, forward strand.
CTCAATAAGCAAGGTTCTAAGCATAATTAACCCTAATGACCTGGTCAACTAGCTTAATTACATCATAAATAAAGTCAACATGTCGAGCACAAATGAAAAAAATGCCCCCATTTGGCTGAATTCAACATAGTCCCAAAATAGGTCAAATCGGGTCAAAAGGGTGATGGTGCTGAAGCTGCTCTGCTATGCTTCAGTCTGAGCTGATCTGGGTCAAATGAAATAGCTTGGGGACCTCTCTGTTTATGCCCATATGTGTCTCTGGTGTGCACTTGACTTGGTTGCTGCAACTGGTCACATAGCTCTGAGCTAGTCCCGCAAAGGCCTCTCTGATCTTCCTTGCTCTTTGGCGTGTGATTGGACCTGTTGGCAACTGCATGGGTTCCTCCAAGTTGTTAACTGCATCCTGTAATGTCTCTGGTGTGGTTGGACTCATGTCATTCCCTCCTTGTTGAAAAGGATTCGACCTCGAATCTGAACCTGCATCAAAATGAGTTAAGTCAGAAACATTAAAAGTAGCAGATACGTTGTACTTACCTTGCAAATCCAGCTTCTATGCATTGTCTTTAATACTTTCCAAGACTTGAAATAGACCATCCCCTCTTGGTTGCAATTTGGATCTTCGTTATGATTGTATCTTTTCATCTTGCACATAAAGCCACACCCAATTGTTGGGGTCAAACACAATGCGTTGGAAACCTATTATTCTCACCAACTCTTCCGTTCCCTTATCATTCATACTCCCAAGCTTAATAACAATCAAAGATAATAAATCCATAGGAGTTAAATAATTAGAATCATAATCAATCTCATAAGGCAAGTAAAAATTAGAAGAATGAATGCATCTATTACATGCAAACTCTGGCCCCGCTATTGCGTCTGTGATCTTCTTAGCTCTTTGGCGTGTGATTGGGCCTGTTGGCAATTGCAAAGGCTCTAATGTTCCTTGGGTGACTGCATTCATGTCAAATGTTGTCCTCCCTCTCTTGAAATAGATTCGTCATCGAATCCGAACCCGAATCATAGATAGTTATGACAAAATCAATTGGATGATGATTTTGAAATATAAAAGAATCATACTTGACCACTTGTACCTGCGATGAAAAAGCATAAATAATAGAGAAAATGTTATGGAAAAACTTCACTACCACAAACTTAGGAAGAATGAACAAGGAGGACCAATAAACTTGAATGGAGAACAAAACTGACTTAATTAGTTGAAGTCGCCTCGCAAACGAAAGAAACCTACTACTCTTAGCACACATGATAATACGCTCGACAAGGGTAGCACAGTTTGAGGCCCGAAGCTTCGTGGAAATTAAGGGAACACCCAAATACCGCACTGAAAGTACACCCTCTTGGAAACCCAAAACATGAAGCAACCAATCCTTAAGAGTAGGGGAAGTACCGAGGAAAACGGACGACTCTCAGCTGGATTCGGAACCAAACCCGATAAACTCATAAACTGTCGAAGACAATCCCTGATCAAAGAGACCGAGCAAACATCCGCCTTACAAAAAATCATTAGGTCATCTATAAAATAAATATGTGTGAGACGGTCCTTTGAACAGCTCAATGAAACTTGAAACCCGATCTTGAGCCATATTCCGAAGTAAACCCGTAAGAACTTCCATAGCCAAAATAAAAAGATAAGGAGACATATGATCACCCTGACGCAAACCACGGCCCCCAGAGAAAAAACCATTCAGTTCTCCATTAATGGACACTGATAACATAATAGAAGTCATACACTCCCGAACCCAACCCACCATCCTCTCTGGAAACCCAATGGTCCTCAAAACCTCAATCATAAAATCCCAACGAACAGTATCATAAGCCTTCATCAGATCGATCTTAAGAGCACACCTCGAGATCCCGCCACTCCGATGATAATTCCTTACCAGTTCCTAACACAATAAAATATTATCGCTAATACGCCGCCTCGCAACAAAAGCAGATTGATTATTACTGACCACTGAAGGGAGAACAATCTTAATCTGATCGCAATAAGCTTGGTAATACACTTGTAAATAGTATTACAACAAGAAATAGGTCGAAAGTCCTTAACCTGAGAGGGGTTAAGAATCTTCGGGATCATAGCAATAGACGTTGCATTAACTTACTTCAGGAGCCTCGCCGAACAAAAGAAAGAATGAATAGCATAGAGGACATCATCACCATAATACTCCAAGCCTTCTTAAAGAAACCCGAATTAAACCAGTCCAGACCAGGAGCCTTATTATCCTTCAAAGAAAACAAATCAGTCTTAATCTCTTCATAAGAAACCTCCCTAGCAAAAATCTCCATATGCTCAATAGACACATACTTAGTAATAGCGGAATGAAGAATAACCCTATCAAAGTCATGTGGACAAGGCTGAGGCCCCAAAAGAGTCTCATAAAAAGACACAATCTCCTCCCTCACCAAAGCATCATCCTCCAAACGAGTTCCATCCTCCTTAGAAATAGAAGTAATCTTGCTACGACGATGATGAGCCACTGAACACGAGAATTTTTGTCTGACCAAACCCTCCTCATCCTGACTAAGGTCACCATACCATAATGATAATCTCGCCTCTTCTTCTAACAGAGTAGCATCACTAGGGTTATCTTGTAAGACACCCTGCACCCTCTCCAACTCCCTCCTAGCCTCCAAAGCCCTAACATAAAGATTAGCAAAGTGCTCAACATTAAACTTCTTCAGAGCCACCTTCACACTTTTCAACTTACGACACAAGCGGAACATCTAGGTACCATAAACATCAATATCCCAATCCCTAGCCACAACAGAAAGGAAATCATGATGATCAGCCCAAAAATCAAAGAATTTAAAAGGAGTCTTCTCTTAGGGAGCTCAGCGAGTTTAACAACCATATGAGAGTGGTTCGAAATCCGAGGGGGAAGAAACCTAACAGTCGAACCCAGAAAAAGACACTCCCAATAGGAATTAACAACAACACGATCTAGATTTCGCCAAATAGGAGAGTGAACCTGCTTTTTAAACCGCGTAAAGCGACAACTAGAAAACTAAAGATCATCCAAACCAGCCTGGCCCAAGCAACATCCCAATTCGTCCTTCTAAGAAGGCCACGACAAAGAACTGCCACTATGCTCGAGAGTAGAACAAATAGCATTGAAATCACCCATAACTAACCACGGAGAAGCATCAAAATCACTACCACAAACAGTCAAATCAGCCCAAAGCTCCCGACGCCTTTCATAATCACACTCACCATAGACCACAAAAACCACACAGCTCTAAAGAGAAGAAATATATGAAACACAACAGTGTGTAGCTTGAGGAAAAGAATGAATAATGCTCACATCAACATCACTAGGATTCCAACAAACCCAAATTCGACCAAACGAAAGAACATTAGGATGGCAAAAAACTTCCATGAAAGATTTATAGCTCGGGAAACACTCATAAAATTAATATCATTCACCTTAGTTTCAACTAAACCACGCAGAGAAAGTTTCTCATCACAAAAGAACCTTCTAACTTTAGCTTGTTTCATAGGGTCATTGAGACCTCAGATATTCCAACAACCAAAAATCATTAAAAACAAATAGAAAATAAGAAACCCACCCAAGAAAATCATCGTTGTCTACCCTATCTAGGGGGATCTTCGTTTCTGATCCATCTTACCTCCCGAGCCCTTCTTAGGCTTGCTACCATAATCCAGCTTCTTTTTCTCCAAAGAGTCTTCGGCCTTAACAACTAGCATGTTATCATTAGAAAGGGGCGAATCATAATCGGTTACAAGCGGAATCTCAGCTAAACCATCCTCAAAAAGATCCCTAATAGGCAGTGTGGCAATAGGAGTGCATTCACCCTCCTCTCTCTTAGCCTCCACAATAACTTCCTTATAAGTACAAACTGGCACAGAAGTAACTGCCGGAACCGATTTCAAACTCTTAGAAGAGCACTCACTTAGAACAAAAACACTATCAGCGGCATCACCCAAAACATTGGAAGAGTTCGGGCATAACTAAGCAGTTTCCTGGATAGGGTAATATGATCAGCATGGAGAGGGCAACCAACTGCACTAGCCACAAAATTGAGGACCTTAGTTGTCCAATACTCAAACGGTAAATTATAAAGGCAAACCCAAACATGAACTTTGTTGATGTCCTCCTTAGTCAAAGGTAAACTCAGTTGCCAATGTTTAATAACCAAAGGCCTATTCGCCATATGCCAAGGGGTTTTGTCCAGTACCACATAAGCTTCGTGAAAGCTAGCGAATTTGAATAGGAAAAAAATCGTTATTCGACATCAAAACCTCGCGTAAGCCTAACCTTACCCCAAATCTTGTGAGTAATATAATCAACAATTTGAAACGGGAGCCTCTTACCCACAAAATAACCCACTAACATATTACGCCAAAACACACTTCCTTCTTCCGCAACCTCCAAAGGAGGACTCACTTAACCCGTCCATCAACTAAGTTAGGTTGAACATAATGCAAAGCAACTACATCTGAAGCCGGGATAGAATTATCACCACCATTGGAACCATTTAACACATTTGCATAACTAGGGCTACCGCCTACACCAAGACAACGAGACTTGGACAAATTTGAAATCACCCTCTCTACAACTTTGCAACTACTGACTCCCTCCCCATTACTCCCCAACACCAAGCGAGCCACAGCTTGAGCACTCAAGCACACGACATCACTAGGAGCTAAAATATAATCAGACTCACTCACTACCTTAGCAACATTAGCCCCCCCAAACCCATTCACATGTACATCTCCCTGACCCACGACATCACTGGGACTTACAACAAAAGCATCATCACCCAATCTCACTGCCTTAGCATCACCAGAAAGGGGAGACAGAACATACCCCTGCCTACTCAACACCTCATCACCAACAAAGCAAATAGCCCCCCAACCCCACTCACTGAAACAAGCCCCAGGCCCTCCTCTAGACACCTACCATGCAAAACAGAACCAACAGAGCAAATAGCACCAACCCCATTTAAAGGTACAACTCCATGACCCACGGCTTCACCGGGACTAACAACAATAGCATCATCACCCAATCTCACTACCTTAGCAACACCAGAAATGGGAGACAGAACAGACCCATGCCTACTCAACACCGCATCTGACACGAATCCAGCCATTCAAGGAGCATTAGATGTCACAGACAGTAATATGGTAGAGCCTTTACAAGTTCCAACAGGGCCAATCACACGCCAGAAAGCTAAGAAGATCAGAGACGCAATGGCGGGACTGGCACAGAGTGTCATAGCCGAGTATGACAGACAACCCCAGGGCATATTGGCGTCACATGAGGGCTTCAATGGAGTGGGTCCAAAGCTATTTCACGTGGCCCAAGTCATTCTAGAAGACGCGCAATAGCTGATTTTGAAGATATGACCATTTTGAAGAATTTGGCCATTTTATGCCTTATATGTAATTCGGCCAAATGAGCTTGTATTTTGACCTTTTGCTTGACATGTTGACTCTAGTTAGGATATTTGTAACTTAGTTAGCTAGATCATTTGGGTCAAATTGGATTAGAACTAAGTTAGTTAGTTAAAGGACCTATTAGGCATTCTTTAGAAAAGATGCCCCTTTTGTTGACTTTTTCTTTTTGATCTTTTTGCCACTTGCATAAAGATCTTGGTGGGGATATTTGTAATATTTAGTAAATGACTACTTAGGGCTTTAGCTTTATGTAGCCATTGGATAGTTTTGGGACCTTTTGGTCTTTTTACCTTTGGAAGGGCTTTTTAGTAAATTTGCCTTATCCTATATATTGTAAACTTTGTCTTCTTCAATAATAACTTACAAATTTCGAATTTCTTCAAAGAAAAATGGCTATGGCCAAATTTCAAGCTTAAGGGAGGGATTCCCCTTTGTTTCAGCTTTGACTTATCTAAGGCGTGACAACCTTGGTGGCGTCTCCATGTTAGCAGAACACTGCAAGGAATCATCTTAAGGGTTCTCAAAGACAAGTTCTTTGTGGGTCTTCTTTGTGGCCTTGGAAGGGTTTTGTTCCTACAAAATCGAATTCACGTTGCTTGGGGTTCTATCCGTTGCAAGGGCTTTGCTTGGCCTTAAACATCCAAGTGAGTTCCGCGTCATTTGGTATCAGAGCTTAGGGTTCCAAGGTCTGATTTTTTTTGGATAAAGTAAGTGTATAACCAAAAGAAAACTATACAAGAGCAAAGGGGCATACCCCAGACTACTAGAGAGGACATGCCCTCCTAGAAGAAAATCCGAAAGGCTACAAGCAAAAGAAGATCAACAGAAAATGTCATCGGGCAAGTGCCAGGATAGGTGAAGCCATTTATTGTCATAAGATGGATTCACCTTCCGTAAAAAGCCAGCACGATTCCGAACATCAAAAACAATATCACTAAGCATGACAGAAATAGGCCTAAGAGGCGCATCATGAGTGCGGGCATTCCTCTCCCTCCATAAATGGTAAATTGAGGCGGCAAAAGACAGCCGAACAAGAAGATGGCGTAAAGAGGCGTTAGAAAACTGACACATGGGGTCTGATTTTTCTATCTTTACTTTCTGTTTTTCATTTAGTCTTTATTGTGTTTGTTGGTCATCAAGATATTTGTTCATCTTGATTCTTGGTTTTTTGTTTCTTAAGTGTTTTTGCCTATTTTGAATCACATGTGACCGGCATACCGGTGAAAAAAATACACTAGACACAGCCTCTAGAATCGGAAAGTTTCATACCGGCATTCATACCGGCCTTCATACCGGTCTATCTGGGGATTACATAGCTTCTAGAGCTGGGTAAGTTTCCTACCGGCATTCATATCGGAATTCATACCGGTCTAACTGGGTATTACATAGCTACTGGAACCGGGGTAGTTTTCATACCGGTCTCATATCGGACTAAATACCGGCCAACTTGTTCCAAAAATATAGCTACTAGAACCGGGCTAGTTCATACCGGTCTATATACCAGAGAACCTGTGAGTAAAACATAGCTACTGGAACCGGGAAGCAACCATACCAGTCTCATACCGGACCCAAACCGGTCAACACTTAGAATTTTTTTTAAGAGCTCAAGTGACCTGAAGAGAAAAAAAAAAGAATAAAAAAGTTCTAAAATTTGGTTGAAATTGGTTGGTTCCATATCATCAATTGGGTGTCCGTGAAAGGTAATTCAACAAAATTTCTATTGAGGCATCAAATTTTCATCCCAATTTGCATACATCTGGGTTTGTTTGCATGCTTGTTTGCCTATTGTTCTAGTTTGTGATTTGCTTATTCCAAGCATTCTAGCCTTAGGTTTTCCTTGAATTGAGTCTACGTGACATGATCCAGGCAGACAACAAACCAAATGACGCATTACAAGTACCAGAAGGGCCAATTACGAGGCAGAGGACCAAAAGACTCAGAGAAGCAATGGCGGGATTAGTTCAGAGTTTTATGGCCGGCTGCAACAAACAAATAGAGGCGCATGTGGGCTTCGATGGAAAGGGCCCAAAGCTATTTCACTTGGCCCAAATCAGTTTAGAATAAAGCTTTCTAGGCATTTAAAGACTTAAAGACTTGATATTTGTGTAATTTCGTTTTTAGGGGCATTATTGTCTTTATGCCTTTAGGGTTTCTTGTTGTAACAATATTTAAGCTTACTTTCTTCTTCATTTGAGGCAACCAACGAATTTTGTAAACTCAAAAGCTTAAAGCTTTGGCTATGGCCGAATTAATGTAAGGGAGGGATTCCCCTTTTCAAGTTTGAATCGACTTATCTAAGTTTGGCACACTTAGTGGCGTCTCCATTGCTAGCAAAACACTACAAGGATTCATCTTAAAGGTTCTCAAGGGCAAGTTCTTTGTGGGTCTTCTTTGTGGCCTTGGAAGGGTTTTGTTTCTACAAAATCATTTCGCGGTTCTTGGGGTTCCGTCCGTTGCTTGGGGTTTGCTTGGATTTCGAATCCAAGTGGGTTCCTTGTCATTTGGTATCTAGAGCTCAGGGTTCCAAGGTCTGATTTTTCTATCTTTCCTTTTGTTTGATTCTGTTTTTCTCTTGTTCTTTGTTATTTTCGTTTCAGTTCTTGTTGGATCTTGTTTCTGTTTTTTGTTTTGTTTATTTCTGGATCTGTTTTTGGTGTGTTTGTTCTTTGTTATTTTCGTTTCAGTCCTTGTTGGTTCTTGATTCTGTTTTTTGTTTTGTTTATTTCTGGATCTGTTATTGGTGTGTTCTGCATATCAGTTCATTCCAGTTGCATATCAGTTCATCTTCATCACTTTTCCAGTTCTGGGCTTCTGTTCTGTTCTTCATATCAGTTCGTCATAGTCATTTTGTTCTTCAGCATATGTTTAAGAAATAAGCATGTTCTTGGCGGCTGTGTGTTTTGTCTCTAAACCCTAGTAAAGTGTGAAATCAGACCCTGAGAAACTAAGTGAAGTCTGAAATCAGACCTAAAACGTAACCTTTGAAATCTGCCTCTGAAATCAGACTCTGAGTTCAAACCTTGAAACTTAACCATTGAATCAGACTCTGAGTTCAGACCTTGAAACTTAACCATTGAATCAGACTCTGAGATCAGACCCTGAAACTTAACCTATGAAATCAGACCCAGACCAGTAGCCTCTGAAATCAGACCCAGACCAGTAGCCTCTGAAATCAGACCCTGACCAGTAACCTCTGAAAATTAGACCCTGAAATCAGACTCTGACCAGTAACCTCTGAAAATTATCCTCTGAATTTAGACCCTGAAATCAGACCCTTATTCGACTCTGAAATCAGACACTGACCAGCAGCCTCTGAATTCATACCTTAGATTCAGACCATCATCAGACTCTGAAATCAGGCTTTGAAAACCAGCCTCTGAAATCAGAACCTAAATCAACCTCTGAAATCAGAACCACATTTAGCATCTGACGTTATCAAAAAAAAAAAAAAGAGAAAAGAAAAAGGGACTTGAGTGATAGTGATCACTTGAGCAAAAAAAAAAAAAAAAAGTAAAAAAGTGAAATTTTTTTTGGTTGAATTTAGTTTGTTCCATATTATCATTTAGGTGCCCGTGGAGGGTATTCCATCAAAATTTCTATAGCGGTGCCAAATTTTCTACCGAAATTGCATACGACCGCGAATTTGCATGCTTATTTTTTTTTCCATTGTGCTAATTTTTTACTCCTTATTTCTAATACTCTAGTTTAAGTATTATTGATTGAGTCTTCGTCGTTTCTATTCCTGTTCGTATTTTGTTTCCACCTGTCCTATATATTATTATTAGACCTTTGTGTTTCATGCTGGCTTGAGGACTACATTTGGTTTGTATTCTTGGATAGAGTGTGATTCACATTTGAATTGAGGACGAACTCAAGAGTGGTAAAAGGCAGTGATTGTGAGCACAATATCGGGTAAAAGCCAATAGAGTGCAAACACGAGTGGAGTGATATCATTCGAGTGTAAACACGTGAGAGTGTGAGGATTTAGATATTTGTTTTACTTTCTTGTTATTTCTAATCTGTTTGTTTAGTGTTGAGATGGCAGGTCTAACTACTGATGAAAAGCTTGAGGCTTTGGATAGGAAATTTACAGATATGATGGAGAATATGAATACTGCTTTGGAGAGATTGTCCAAGAGTGTCGAGAGTATTCAAACTGGTAGCGGTCCCAGAGTACCACCACCTCAGAATGTACCACCACCTCTCAATGTACCACCTCGTCGAGTACCACCACAGTATGTACCACCAGATGAAGAGGAAGTTGAAAATGAGTTTGATGATTCTGATGGTTTTGATGATGTGGAGGAGAGATTTCAGCCTGGGCATGATAGGAGGCCTAATAGGAGGTTTGATAGGAGGAATGATAGGAGGGATAGACGGTTTGATGATAGAGGTGCATTTGATGCCAGAAGAGGGGATTATGATCGGAGAGGATATGGTAGGCGAGGAGATATAGATGGTGATCTAGGTAGCATCAAGATCAAGATACCAACATTCCAAGGCAAGAATGATCCTGAAGCTTATTTAGAATGGGAAAAGAAAATAGAATTGATTTTTAACTGTCATCACTACTCAGACGAGAAGAAGATCAGTCTAGCAACAATTGAGTTTACCGATTATGCTATGATTTGGTGGGATCAGCTTGTCTCTACTCGGAGGAGAAACTATGAGAGACCGGTTCAGACATGGGCAGAACTTAGGGGTCTCATGAGAAAGAGATTTATACCCAGCCATTACTATAGGGAGTTGTATCAAAAACTACAACATCTGTATCAGGGGACCAAAAGTGTTGAGGACTATTACACAGAGATGGAAGTTGCCATGATCAGGGCAAATGTAGTTGAGGATGCAGAAGCTACTATGGCACGGTTTCTAGGGGGCTTGAATAGAGAGATTGCAAACATGGTGGAGTTGCATCATTATGTTGATTTGGAGGATATGCTTCACATGGCTATCAAGATAGAAAGGCAACTCAAGAAAAAGTCAACATCCAGATTTGGTACTCAGGCTACTTCTGCATGGAAAGGGAAATGGGTTCCGAATGAGAAGCGAGATGGAGGCTTTGAGAAGCCTAGAGGCGAATTCAGTGGAGGCTTTAATAAGCCTAGGGCCGAACCTAGTGCCAAGGGTAAAGAGGCTGCGGAACCGAGCAAAACTAGACCAAAACCTGAGGGCGCAGCTGCTAGAACTAAAGATGTCAAGTGTTTCAAGTGTTTGGGCATGGGACACTATGCTTCACAATGTCCCAATAGGCGTACCTTAGTGATTGATAAAAAGAGTGGAGAGGTGTACTCTACCGATAGTGAGGTTGAGGAGGAGATGCCAGAGTTGGAGGATGCTAGTGACCATGAGGGAGCTGCATACCCGCTGGATAACTTATCCTTAGTTGTCAAGTTTGAATCGACTTATCTAAGTTTGGCACACTTAGTGGCGTCTCCATTGCTAGCAAAACACTACAAGGATTCATCTTAAAGGTTCTCAAGGGCAAGTTCTTTGTGGGTCTTCTTTGTGGCCTTGGAAGGGTTTTGTTTCTACAAAATCATTTCGCGGTTCTTGGGGTTCCGTCCGTTGCTTGGGGTTTGCTTGGATTTCGAATCCAAGTGGGTTCCTTGTCACTACGTATTTCCTAATTCTTACTCGCATTACTCCGTTTGCCCTATATTGGTTTCTTGTTGTTTATGCTAGCTTGAAGATTACACATTGTTGTGAACTTCTATGATAAGTCATATTCACATTATATTGAGTGCAAACACGAGTGGAGTGGAGCGATACGTAATTGAGTGCAAACACGTGAGCGTGTGAGATTGTGAGGTTATATAATTATTTTCACATATTTGTTACGTCTAATATGTTTGTTGAAGCTTTGAGATGACATGTACTAGTTTGACAGTGGATGAGAAGCTTGAGGCTTTAGATAGAAAGTTTACAGATATGATGGAGAACATGAATACTGCTTTGGAGAGGTTGTCAAAGAGTGTTGATAGTATGAAGACAGGCAGTATTCCACGAGTACCACCACAAGTTGTGCCACAGCGGTAAGTTCCACCATCTCAAGTACCAGTAGTGGAAGGGGAGGCCGAGAATGATCCTGATGGGTTTGATGATTTGGAAGACTCAGTTGAGGAGGAAGAGAGGTATAGGCCCAGGAATCATAGGCAAGAGCGGAGGCATGATAGAAGAGATAGGAGGTTTGAAAGGCAGATAGGATTTGATGACAGACATGAGGATTATGAAAGGAGGGGTTATAGTAGACATGGTGATATTGATGGTGATTTGAGTAGCATCAAGATCAGGATACCAAACTTCTGGGGCAAGAATGATCCTGAAGCGTATTTGGGGTGGTAGAAGAAAATAGAGTTGATTTTCAACTGTCATCATTACTCTGATGATAAGAAGATCAATCTGGCAGCCATGGAATTCACTGATTATACAATGATTTGGTGGGATCAGATTGTCACTGACAGAATGAGGAATCATGAGAGGCCAGTTCATACATGGGAAGAACTTCGAGGTCTCATGAGGAAATGATTCATACCTAGCCATTACTACCGAGAGTTGTATCAGAAACTACAACATCTGTATCAATGGGCCAAGAGTGTAGAGGATTACTATACTGAGATGGAAGTTGCCTTAATCATGGCAAATGTAGTGGAGGATGCAGAGGCTACTATGGCACGGTTTCTTGGGGGTTTGGATAGAGAGATTGCCAACATGGTGGAGTTGCATCATTATGTTGATTTGGAGGATATGCTTCACATGGCTACCGGGCAAAACAGAACCAACAGAGCACATCGCCCCCAAACCCAAATCACAAGTACAACTCCCTGACCCACGACATCACCAGGACTTACAATAATAGCATCATCACCCAATCTCACTGCCTTAGCAACACCAAAAATGGGAGACAGAATAGACCCCCGCCTACTCAACACCTCATTACCAACAGAGAAAAAGGCCCCCATCAGAACCATCATTCAAACAAACCGAATGCAAAGAGAAAACCTTGCCTGAAGTCGAAGAAGGTGTGGATGCCAATCCAAGTGCAGGAGCAAACACCGATGCGCAGGGAGGATTGAGAGAATCAATGAAACAAGGATCACTGTGGAGACTCTTCTGACCCGTCGCGTAACCCAAAGCAACAAGGGGACTCCTCTGACTCATCGCGGAAACAGAACGGCCAATCCTAGAACCTAAATCCGGAGAAGAAGAATTGGGCAAAGGGGCTGGGGTGGGTACACTAGGAACCGACCTAAAGGTAGTGTGACCCATAGAAGGATGACGCGACCCCAACACAGGTGGACCGGAGGCAGCCATCGACGAAGAAGGAAAAGGGAAAAGGAAAATAAAATGAGAAGATAAGTGGGCAAAGGAAAATGAAAAAACAGATCTAAAAAAACAAAGTGAGAGGTAGCAAATTACAAAGTGAAAAGAACATGCAAGAGTAAAATAAACCAAATCTGACTCACTAAGAGAAAAATCGCCGAGAGAGACGAGAGCATTTTTCATTTTACCGTATAAGGCATCATCTTAAAGGTTCTCAAAGACAAGTTCTTTGTGGGTTCTTTGTGGCCTTGGAAGGGTTTTGCTCCTTTAAAATCAAATTCATAGTTCTTGGGGTTCTATCAGTTGCATGGGGTTTGCTTGGCCTAATCATCCAAGTGAGTTCCTCATCACTCGAGGCCACAGATAATGCTACCAAGTCTTAAGGGCTCTCACTAGCGCATACAACTCCTTTTCATATGTGGGGTACCTCAAAATTGCTCCATTAAACTTCTCACTAAAAAAAGGCTATTGGCCGTTTTTCTTGTATAAGAATCGCTCCAATGCCTATCCCATATGCATCACACGAAATCTCAGATGTCTTCTTAAAGTTGGGTAGCGCCAAAACTGGTGCACTACACAACTTCATTTTAAAATCATGAAATGTACGCTCCTACTCTTCTCCCCATTTGAAGTCAATAATTTTCTTCACGACTTCATGACATCCGCTGGGTCCAATTGTGGATACTTTCGGTGAGAGAGTTATTTATGACTCTGGCTTAGATAGGATGGCTACAGTAGCTACTATTATCTTCGACTCTTCTTAGCGTTGGCCCCCAACTAGGTTTGTTGCCCTTGTTGAGTTGGCCCAATCCCCTCAGTCGGATTCTTCTAGTATGAGGGAGGATGAGTTGGTTTGGGAGGATGACAGTAGAGGGATGTTTTCAGTGAATAGTGCTTGGAATGCACTGAGGACGAGGGGTGGTTTGATGCATTGGTATTGGGTTGTTTGGTTTCTTAAAGCTATTCTGCACCATTATTTTCTCCTTTGGTTGACTATTCAGGGTGGCCTTGGCCTCTGATTGCTCGCGATGCGTCCTCTGTGGTTTTTCAGGTGAGGATATTGATCACCTTTTCTTCCAATGCTATTTCTCTTCGCGGGTTTGGACGACTGGGTTGGCCATGTGTGGGTTATATTGGAGTTCTCGAGTTTGGATGCAGACTGTGGAGTGGATGTATCAGTTCACCAACGGCTCATTATGTCATCTTCTTGTTTGGCTTTCGTTTGCTGCATCAGTTTACTATATCTGGAGGGAGAGGATTGCATGCACTCATGATGTGCCTCCTCGCCATGTCAGTGCTCTACTCAATAACATTGTGTTTGTTGTTCAGACTCGTGCTAGTTTATTGCGGAGGGTGAAACCATCTTATGATAAGAAATGGCTTCACCTCTCCTGGCACCTGCCCGATGACATCTTCTGATGGTCTTGTATTGTTTGTAGCCTTATGGCTTTTCTGCTATGAGCGCCTGTCCTCTCTAGTTGTCTGGGGTATGCCCCTTTGCTTTTTTAATTTTTTGTTAATATACATACTTTATCCAAAAAAAAACAGCAATCACCTTCCTTATTACTAGCAAAATCACGCAAATTACCCAACTTATCTAAATAAAAATTCGATAATTCATTATAATGAGAGGCTTCTTTCGGTTTCAAATTAGGTAAAAATAGATTATCATTATTCAAAAAACTTTCCCTCTTCTAAACTTGACAATCCAAAGGAGTTTCCACTTCTGCCCCAAATGCCATCCCTACCCTCTAACATACTACCATTGCCATTCGAAGAAGAAGTATGAGAATGAACAAAGTTACTAGGATTACGCTTCAATAAAGTAACATGAGATTTATCTCTAATAACACCCAATGAAGCCTTTGAAAATGTACCATTAGTAAGAAGAACAAAGGAGGCCGAACCATCATCCCAAGTCAAAGGAGACACATCATCAAAAACATCAGCCACCACCATTGCTAATGACTTATTCACCTCGTCACCTAGAACAATGGCCGAGCCATCCTTGGCCTCACCATCATGGTCCTCATTTTATGTAAAAGTCAAATCACATTGCCATCCTTCATAACACCACCATGCAACTTGTTCAAATTAAGACATCCACCATCACTTTGCACGTTAGCCGAATCTTTAACATCACCACCATGGCTAGAAGACGCCATAAAAGACCAACCAAAATAAAAACAGTAGAATAAAATCGAGAAAAATGTTTTGAAATATGAAAGGAAAAGAAAACAAAAGAACTAAATCTTAAGCATTAAAAGATTAGAAGTGATCAAGAAGAAAGAAGAGAAAAGAGAGAAATTGAGAGAAAAGTTTTTCCTGTCTTAACACATCAAAAACATGCTGCAAATGCGTAACATGCTCATATAATGTTTTATTATAAACTAAGATGCCATAAAAATAAACCACAACAAATTTTTTTTTTGGGATTAAGTAAGTATATTAACCAAAGAAAACCACAACAACAGCAAATGGGCATACCCCAGCGAGAACAAGCTAAGGAGGACAGACCCTCCAAGCTAAACAACTATAGCCAAATAGGCAAACAGTAAAACAACAAAAGAAACTCAGAAAATGTCATCGGATAAATGCCAAGAACGATGAAGCCATCTATTTTTCATAAGATGATTTCACTTTCTTTAATAAACTAGTACGTGTCCGAACAGTAAAGATGATATCACTCTGAAACACACTGGGGGGTGGAGGAGGCTCACCATGAAGTCTAGCATTCCTCTCTCTCCAAATGAAGTAAATAACAGCTGAAAAAGAGAGCCGAACAATCAAGTGACATAACGAACCTCTACAATAATGGTCCATCCATGAGACTGTATGAGGCCAATCACGAGAGTTCCAACCAATACCACAATTAGCCAAGGTAGAAGACCAAACCTGAGAGGAAAAAGGGCACTGGAAAAAAAGATGACCTACATCCTCTCCAGATTTACAGCAAAAAACACATGTAGACCGATTTGAAATGCCAAAGCTCATCAATTTGTCCTAAGTATAAAGGCCACCTTGAATCGATAACCAATTAATGAAAGCATGTCTTGGGACTGCCTTACAAAATCACACAACCCGACTCCAGCTCACATGAGAACCCCTATGCCGAAAGCCTCTCAGACACTCCTGATCGAGAAAACTCCCCTATTGTCCTCCTCCCGAATCAACTCATCCTCCCTCGAGCTACTAGAGACACAATCCAAAGGCAGAGTGCGAGCCAACTCAAGAAGAGCAATTGATCTCGCTTGGGGCCATCTCCAAGAAGACCCATCAATGATAGTAGCCACCTTAGCTGTCTTGTCCAACCCTGAATCATAAATGACTATAGCACCCAAGGTGTCTACAATTGGTCACAAAGGATGCCAATTATAAAAAGGATCTAAAAGTAGCCTCTACCTTCCGAATAACAGCCTTAGGCAAAATGAACAAATAATACCAATAAACCTGAATAGAGAAGAGCACATACTTGATAAGTTGAAGACGACCCGCAAATGTCTACAAATTCAGCATCTAGCACACCCAATAATGCGCTCAATAATAATAGTACAATCAGAAGCCCAAAGTTTCGTAGAAATCAAAGGGATACCTAAATAACGAACTGGATGCACACCCACTTGAAAGCCCAAAATGCTAAGTAAATGTTGTTTCGCTGCCAAGGAAACACCACAAGAAAATAATTGACTTTTTGCCGGATTGGGAACTAATCTAGACAATCTCATAAATGTGCTAGCTGTATTTGTAAGACCGAATGGCATAACTAACCTGTTATACAAGTCATACTTGGTCTTAAATGCAGTTTTCCACTCATATCCCCCTCTCATGTGAATTCGATGATGGTATCCACTCCTTAAATCAATCTTATTAAAAACTTTGGAACCATGCAATTCATCCAACATGTCATCTAGTCTATGAATATGGTCATGATACTTTACCGTTATATTATCGATCACTCGACAATCAATGCACATATACCACACCCATCTTTATTAGGAACTAGAAGAAAATATACCGCACAAAGACTCATATTTTCTCTGACATACCCTTTCTCCATCAACTCCTGCACTTGTCTATGAAGTTCCTTCGTTTCCTCAGGATTGCTCCGGTAGGCTGGTGTATTAGGAATGACTGCGCCAAGTATGAATTCTATTTGGTGCTGACGCGGAACTCACTTGGAGGATTACACCAAGTAAACCCCGCACAACAGATAGAACCCCAAGAATTGCGAATTTGATTTTGTAGCAACAAAGCCCTTCTAAGGCCACAAAGAATACCCACAAAAAACTTGTCTTTGAGAACCCTTAAGATGATTCCTTGTAGTGTTCTGCTAGCACGGAGACGCCACTAAGATTGTCATGCCTTAGATAAGTCGATTGCATGAAATAAGGGGAATCCCTCCCTTAAGCAATTTTGGCCAAAGCCAAGCTTTCAAGATGAAGCTAAATTTTTGAAAATGGTTGATTTTTTTTATTAAGAAACAAATGTTATGATATATGGTACAATAAAAGAAACCCTAATAGGTGCAAAAATACCAAAACACCCTAACTTGCTAACTAATGGCTATTTAAAATGTATGCCCTTAATAGTCATTTGAATAGCTTAGACAACATAACAAAAATGTGAAACAAGGTGGCTAAAGTCATCAAGTTGTCCCCTTCACACTAAAAGCTCCTAAATTTCGTGGGCCACTTGTAACAAAGCCCAAATATTGTGTCTTAAACCCATTAAGCCTTGCATAACTCGAATACTAGGTGTCGGGCTTGAATCGACTTTATCCGTTGAAAATGTACTTGGCTTCAGGATATTTTTTTAGATAAAGTATATTAACCAAAAATGTACAAATGTAAAGAGGCATACCCCAGACAACTAGAGAGGACAAGCCCTTCTAGTAGAAGAGCCATAAGGCTACAGACAAAACATGACCATCGGAAGATGTCATCGGGCAGGTGTCAGGAGAGGTGAAGCCATTTATTATCATAAGATGGTTTCACCATCCACAACAAACTAGCACGAGTCTGAACAGCAAACACAATGTCACTGAGTAGAGCACTGACAGGGCGAGGAGGCACACCATGAGTGCGGCCATTCCTCTCTCTCCAGATGTAGTAAACTGACACAACAAAATAAAGCCGAACAAGAAGATGACATAAAGTGTCGTCGGTGTACTCATACATCCACTCAACAGTCTGCAGCCAAACTTGATAACTCCAATCTAACCTACACATGGCAAACACAGTCGTCCAAATCCACGAAGAGAAATAGCATTGGAAGAAAAGGTGATCAACATCCTCACCTGAATAACCACATAGGATGCATCACGAGCAAGCAAAGATACTGAAACTTATCTGTCGATCCTGGGTACAAAGGCCACCCTGAATAGTCAACCAAAGCATAAAAGAACAGCGTAGAATAGCCTTACGAAACCAAACAACTTGATACCAACGCATCAAAGTGCCCCTCGTCCTCATAGCATTCCAAGCACTATTCATTGAAAACATCCATCTACTGTCATCCTCCCAAACCAACTCATCCTCCCTCATACTAGAAGGATCCGACTGAAGGGACCGGGCCAACTCAACAAGGGTAGCAAACCTAGCTGGGGGCCAACGCCAAGAAGATTCAGAGATAATAGTAGCTATTGTAGCCATCATATCCAAACCAGAGTCATAAAAAACTCTCTCACCCAAAGTATTCGCAATCGGACCCAGCGGATGCCAGTTATCAAACCATAGCAATGTCTTCTCACCATTCCCAATCCTAAACCTCATTCACCGGCGTGCCCAAGAACGAAGCTCTAAAATCTTCCGCCAGTTCCAAGAACAATCTCCAGGACACAAAACCTCCCAAAAGCTACGCCCATGAAGCAGGTAAGACTGAACCCAATTCGACCAAGATGAGACCTGACCAGAGCAAAGAAACCATAAATGCTTAACAATAGCCGCTCTATTCCAAGTTTCCAAACTCTTAATCCCTAAACCCCCATCTTCCAGAGGTAAACAAACTGACATGATCCAGGCAGACAACAAACCAAATGACGCATTACAAGTACCAGAAGGGCCAATTACGAGGCAGAGGACCAAAAGACTCAGAGAAGCAATGGCGGGATTAGTTCAGAGTTTTATGGCCGGCTGCATTAAACAAATAGAGGCGCATGTGGGCTTCGATGGAAAGGGCCCAAAGCCATTTCACTTGGCCCAAATCAGTTTAGAATAAAGCTTTCTAGGCATTTAAAGACTTAAAGACTTGATATTTGTGTAATTTCGTTTTTAGGGACATTATTGTCTTCATGCCTTTAGGGTTTCTTGTTGTAACAATATTTAAGCTTACTTTCTTCTTCATTTGAGGCAACCAACGAATTTGTAAACTCAAAAAGCTTAAAGCTTTGGCTATGGCCGAATTATTGTAAGGGAGGGATTCCCCTTTTCAAGTTTGAATCGACTTATCTAAGTTTTGGCAAACTTAGTGGCGTCTCCATTGCTAGCAAAACACTACAAGGATTCATCTTAAAGGTTCTCAAGGGCAAGTTCTTTGTGGGTCTTCTTTGTGGCCTTGGAAAGGTTTTGTTTCTACAAAATCATATTCGCGGTTCTTGGGGTTCTGTCCGTTGCTTGGGGTTTGCTTGGATTTCGAATCCAAGTGGGTTTCTTGTCATTTGGTATCTAGAGCTCAGGGTTCCAAGGTCTGATTTTTCTATCTTTCCTTTGTTTGATTCTGTTTTTCTCTTGTTCTTGTTATTTTCGTTTCAGTTCTTGTTGGATCTTGTTTCTGTTTTTTTGTTTTGTTATTTCTGGATCTGTTTTTGGTTGTGTTTGTTCTTTGTTATTTTCGTTTCAGTCCTTGTTGGTTCTTGATTCTGTTTTTGTTTTGTTTATTTCTGGATCTGTTATGGTTGTGTTGCATGCATATCATTCATTCCAGTTGGCATATCAGTTCATCTTCATCACTTTTCCAGTTCTGGGCTTCTGTTCTGTTCTTCATATCAGTTCGTCATAGTCATTTTGTTCTTTAGCATATGTTTAAGAAATAAGCATGTTCTTGGCGGCTGTGTGTTTTGTCTCTAAACCCTAGTGAAGTGTGAAATCAGACCCTGAGAAACTAAGTGAAGTCTGAAATCAGACCCCGAAATCTTAGCTTCTGAAATCAGACCTAAAACGTAACCTTTGAAATCTGCGTCTGAAATCAGACTCTGAGTTCAGACCTTGAAACTTAACCATTGAATCAGACTCTGAGATCAGACCCTGCAACTTAACCTATGAAATCAGACCCAGACCAGTAGCCTCTGAAATCAGACCCAGACCAGTAGCCTCTGAAATCAGACCCTGACCAGTAGCCTCTGAAATCAGACCCTGACCAGTAACCTCTGAAAATTAGACCCTGAAATCAGACTCTGACCAGTAACCTCTGAAAATTAGCCTCTGAATTCAGACCCTGAAATCAGACCCTTATTCGACTCTGAAATCAGACACTGACCAGCAGCCTCTGAATTCAGACCTTAGATTCAGACCATCATCAGACTCTGAATCAGGCTTTGAAAACCAGCCTCTGAAATCAGAACCTAAATCAACCTCTGAAATCAGAACCACATTTAGCATCTGACGTTATCAAAAAAAAAAAAAAAAAAAAGAAAAAGGGACTTGAGTGATAGTGATCACTTGAGTAAAAAAAAAAAAATAGTGAAATTTTTTTGTTGAATTTAGTTTGTTCCATATTATCATTTAGGTGCCCGTGGAGGGTATCCCATCAAAATTTCTATAGCAGTGCCAAATTTTCTCCCGAAATTGCATACGACCGTGAATTTGCATGCTTATTTTTTTTCCATTGTGCTAATTGTTTACTCCTTATTTCTAAATACTCTAGTTTAAGTATTATTGATTGAGTCTTCGTCGTTGCTATTCCTGTTCGTATTTTGTTTCCACCTGTCCTATATATTATTATTAGACCTTTGTGTTTCATGCTGGCTTGAGGACTACATTTGGTTTGTATTCTTGGATAGAGTGTGATTCACATTTGAATTGAGGACGAACTTAAGAGTGGTAAAAGGCAGTGATTGTGAGCACAATATCGGGTAAAAGCCAATAGAGTGCAAACACGAGTGGAGTGATATCATTCGAGTGTAAACACGTGAGAGTGTGAGGATTTAGATATTTGTTTTACTTTCTTGTTATTTCTAATCTGTTTGTTTAGTGTTGAGATGGCAGGTCTAACTACTGATGAAAAGCTTGAGGCTTTGGATAGGAAATTTACAGATATGATGGAGAATATGAATACTGCTTTGGAGAGATTGTCCAAGAGTGTAGAGAGTATTCAACTGGTAGCGGTCCCAGAGTACCACCACCTCAGAATGTACCACCACCTCACAATGTGCCACCTCGCTGTGTACCACCACAGTATGTACCCCAGATGAAGAGGAAGCTGAAAATGAGTTTGATGATTCTGATGGTTTTGATGATGTGGAGGAGAGATTTCAGCCTGGGCATGATAGGAGGCCTAATAGGAGGTTTGATAGGAGAATGAATAGGAGGGATAGACGGTTGATGATAGAGGTGCATTTGATGCCAGAAGAGGGGATTATGATCGGAGAGGATATGGTAGGCGAGGAGATATAGATGGTGATCTAGGTAGCATCAAGATCAAGATACCAACATTCCAAGGCAAGAATGATCCTGAAGCTTATTTAGAATGGGAAAAGAAATAGAATTGATTTTTAACTGTCATCACTACTCAGACGAGAAGAAGATCAGTCTAGCAGCAATTGAGTTTACCGATTATGCTATGATTTGGTGGGATCAGCTTGTCTCTACTCGGAGGAGAAACTATGAGAGACCGGTTCAGACATGGGCAGAACTTAGGGGTCTCATGAGAAAGAGATTTATACCAAGCCATTACTATAGGGAGTTGTATCAAAACTACAACATCTGTATCAGGGGACCAAAAGTGTTGAGGACTATTACACAGAGATGGAAGTTGCCATGATCAGGGCAAATGTAGTTGAGGATGCAGAAGCTACTATGGCACGGTTTCTGGGGGCTTGAATAGAGAGATTGCAAACATGGTGGAGTTGCATCATTATGTTGATTTGGAGGATATGCTTCACATGGCTATCAAGATAGAAAGGCAACTCAAGAAAAAGTCAACATCCAGATTTGGTACTCAGGCTACTTCTGCATGGAAAGGGAAATGGGTTCCGAATGAGAAGCGAGATGGAGGCTTTGAGAAGCCTAGAGGCGAATTCAGTGGAGGCTTTAATAAGCCTAGGGCCGAACCTAGTGCCAAGGGTAAAGAGGCTGCGGAACCGAGCAAAACTAGACCAAAACCTGAGGGCGCAGCTGCTAGAACTAAGATGTCAAGTGTTTCAAGTGTTTGGGCATGGGACACTATGCTTCACAATGTCCCAATAGGCGTACCTTAGTGATTGATAAAAAGAGTGGAGAGGTGTACTCTACCGATAGTGAGGTTGAGGAGGAGATGCCAGAGTTGGAGGATGCTAGTGACCATGAGGGAGCTGCATACCCGCTGGATAACTTATCCTTAGTTGTCAAGCGTGCTTTGAGTGCACTTGTTGTAGAGGATGAGAGTGTGCAGCAGAGGGAGAACATATTCCATACTAGGTGCCGTGTGAATGGCAAGGGGTGTAGTATGATCATAGATGGGGGCAGTTGTACTAATGTTGC
Organism: Zanthoxylum bungeanum; assembly: GCA_019454045.1. Taxonomy (NCBI): domain Eukaryota; kingdom Viridiplantae; phylum Streptophyta; class Magnoliopsida; order Sapindales; family Rutaceae; genus Zanthoxylum; species Zanthoxylum bungeanum. The sequence goes on from SKCR01051434.1 coordinate 51,807, forward strand.
TAGCACAGCTTTGATTGAGCGATTGGGGTTGAGTTGCTTGAGACACCCGAAGCCTTACAAGTTGCAGTGGTTAAATGATTGTGGGGGATAAGTGTGACAAAGCAGGTACTGTTGAGCTTTACCATTGGGCCTACACAGATGATGTCCTATGTGATGTGATACCGATGCATGCAGGACATATTCTTTTGGGCAGGCCGTGGCAGTTTGATAAGAAGGTTATTCATGATGGGTTCAAGAACAAGTACTCTTTCCAGCATAAGGGAAAACCCATTACATTGTACCCACTTACACCTGCACAAGTCCATGAAGATCAGGTTAAGTTGCAACTTGAGCGTGACAAAGAGAGAGCGAAGGGAACACACCACCTTGGGTGAGACTAGTGAGAGGGTGTATCTGGTGAGAAAATAAGGCAAGGCCGTGGGAGTTTCCAAGGGGAGTGTGAGTGAACGTAAGGGGGAAACAAAAGAGAGAGTTAAAAGAGTTTCTACATGGGTGAGGGTGAAGCAAGGAAAGCGTTCAAGGCTAGCAAGCTCATGTTATTGTTAGTCTATAAGGAGCCTCATATTTATTTTACTAACTCTGACCATTTGCTTCCTGTGTCTATTTCATCTCTTTTGCAGGATTACAGTGACGTACTGACAGAGGACATACCTAGTGGGCTTCCACCCATTAGAGGTATTGAACACCAGATTGACTTCATACCTGGAGCAGTCATTCCTAACAGACCGGCTTATAGGAGCAATCCCGAGGAGACAAAGGAGCTACAAAGGCAAGTACGGGAGTTGATGGACAAGGGGTATGTAAGGGAAAGTATGAGTCCTTGTGCAGTACCCAGTGCTTCTAGTTCCTAAGAAAGATGGGACGTGGCGTATGTGCGTTGACTGCCGAGCTATCAACAATATTACGGTAAAGTATCGTCACCCCATTCCTAGGCTAGATGACATGTTGGATGAATTGCATGGTTCCAAAATTTTTAGTAAGATTGATTTAAAGAGTGGATACCATCAAATTCGCATGAGAGAGGGAGATGAGTGGAAAACTGCATTTAAGACTAAGTATGGCTTGTATGAATGGTTAGTTATGCCATTTGGTCTCTCAAACGCACCTAGCACATTTATGAGATTGATGAATCATGTTATGCGTGCATTTTTAGGTAAGTTTGTTGTGGTTTACTTTGATGACATCTTAGTTTATAGTAAAACAGTAGATGAGCATGTAATGCATTTGGAGCATGTACTTGATGTTTTACGAAAAGAACAATTGTATGCTAACTCTGACAAATGCACATTTTGCATGGATAGAATTGTTTTCTTGGCTTTGTTGTGAGTGCAGATGGCATCGAGGTAGATGTGGAGAAGGTAAAGGCAATTCAGGAATGGCCTACACCAACTACAGTGACAGAAGTCCGAAGCTTTCATGGGTTAGCGAGCTTCTATAGGAGATTTGTCAAGGACTTCAGTAGCATTGCCGCGCCATTGACTGAGGTAGTAAAAAAGACAGTTGGTTTTCAATGGTCGAGGCGCAAGAGCGAGCATTCCAGGACCTTAAAGCGAAGTTATGCAGTGCACCCATTTTAGCACTACCCAACTTCGAGAAGACATTTGAGATTGAGTGCGACGCATCAGGGTTAGGTATTGGAGCAGTTCTCATGCAAGAAAAGCGGCCAATAGCCTATTTTAGTGAGAAGCTGAATGGAGCAGCTTTGAGGTACCCCACGTATGACAAAGAGTTATATGCGCTTGTGAGAGCCTTGAGACATGGCAGCACTACTTGTGGCCTAAAGAGTTCGTGATCCACACCGACCATGAATCATTAAAACACTTGAAGGGTCAAGGTAAGCTGAATAAGCGACACGCAAAATGGATGGAATTCGTTGAGTCATTTCCATATGTTATACGCTACAAGCAAGGTAAAGAAAACATAGTGGCCGATGCATTATCTCGCAGGTATGTTTTACTTACTTCAATGCATGCCCAGATGTTGGGATTTGATTTGATTAAGGAATTATATGAGTGTGATTCTGATTTTGGTGAGATTTATACTACTTGTGCAAAGTCATCTTTTGGAAAGTTTTACATTCATGACGGATTCTTATTTAAAGAGAACAGGTTGTGTGTCCTGCTTGTAGTATGCGTGAGTTGCTTGTGAAAGAAGCGCATGGGGGAGGTTTGATGGGGCATTTTGGGATTACTAAGACTTTAGCTATTTTACATGAGCACTTTTATTGGCCTAAAATGAAACGTGATGTTGAGCGAATTTGTGATAAGTGTCTAACATGTAAGCATGCTAAATCTAAATTAATGCCACATGGTTTGTATACTCCTTTGCCTGTACCTAGTGAACCCTGGGTTGATATATCGATGGATTTTGTGTTAGGTTTGCCTAGGACAAAGAGGGGTAGAGATTCAATCTTTGTTGTAGTTGATAGGTTTAGTAAAATGGCTCATTTCATTGCATGTCATAAAACCGATGATGCTACAAACATTGCAGATTTATTTTTCAGAGACATAGTGCGACTCCATGGTATACCTAGGAGTATTGTATCTGATAGAGATGTTAAGTTCCTTAGCCATTTTTGGAAGGTGTTGTGGGCTAAACTAGGCACCAAACTATTGTATTCTACCACATGTCATCCACAGACTGACGGACAAACAGAGGTAGTTAATAGGACTTTATCTCAATTATTGCGCACTATAGTTGGCAAGAATTTGAAGAGTTGGGAAGATTGTTTGCCATTTATTGAGTTTGCATATAATCGTAGCATTCATTCTTCTACTTCATTTTCACCTTTTGAAATTGTTTATGGTTTTCAGCCACTAACTCCATTGGATTTGTTACCTTTGCCTATTGATGAGCACGCGGGGCTAGATGGAAAAAGGAAGGCCGATTTGGTGAAGCACATACATGAGAAAGCAAGAGAGCAAATACAACGAAAGAATGAGCAATATGCTTCTCATGCTAATAAGGGAAGAAAGCGTGTGGTATTTCAGCCTGGAGATTGGGTTTGGGTACACATGCGCAAGGAGAGATTTCCTGAACAACGTAAATCTAAGCTACAACCGAGAGGGGATGGTCCATTTCAAGTTTTGGAACGGATTAATGACAATGCATACAAGCTGGATTTACAAGGTAAGTATAATGTGTCTGCTACATTTAATGTTTCTGACTTAACTCCTTTTGATGCAGGTACAGATTCGAGGTCGAATCCTTTTCAAGAGGGAGGGGATGACATGATCCAGGCAGACAACAAACCAAATGACGCATTACAAGTACCAGAAGGGCCAATTACGAGGCAGAGGACCAAAAGACTCAGAGAAGCAATGGCGGGATTAGTTCAGAGTTTTATGGCCGGCTGCAACAAACAAATAGAGGCGCATGTGGGCTTCGATGGAAAGGGCCCAAAGCCATTTCACTTGGCCCAAATCAGTTTAGAATAAAGCTTTCTAGGCATTTAAAGACTTAAAGACTTGATATTTGTGTAATTTCGTTTTTAGGGGCATTATTGTCTTCATGCCTTTAGGGTTTCTTGTTGTAACAATATTTAAGCTTACTTTCTTCTTCATTTGAGGCAACCAACGAATTTGTAAACTCAAAAAGCTTAAAGCTTTGGCTATGGCCGAATTATTGTAAGGGAGGGATTCCCCTTTTCAAGTTTGAATCGACTTATCTAAGTTTTGGCAAACTTAGTGGCGTCTCCATTGCTAGCAAAATACTACAAGGATTCATCTTAAAGGTTCTCAAGGGCAAGTTCTTTGTGGGTCTTCTTTGTGGCCTTGGAAAGGTTTTGTTTCTACAAAATCATATTCGCGGTTCTTGGGGTTCTGTCCGTTGCTTGGGGTTTGCTTGGATTTCGAATCCAAGTGGGTTTCTTGTCACAAACTCTACACCAAGCCACTTTCACCCCTGAGGAAATAAGCTCACAACCCTTCCAAAGGAAAGATCTAAGAGTCGTCTCCACCTTCCTAATAACAGACTTAGGAAGAATAAATAAGGATGGCCAATAAAATTGAATGGAGAACAAAACCGACTTGATGAACTGAATCTGCCCCACATACGAAAGAAACCTACTTACTTTATCCAAAAAAAAAACCACGGCCCCCAGAGAAAAAACTATTCAACTCCCCATTAATAGACAGAGAGAACATATTAGAAGTCATACACTCCCGAATTCAGCCCACCATCCTCTAAGGAAATGCAATAGTCCGTAAAACCTTAACCATAAAATCCCAATGAACAGTATGATAAGCTTTCATCAAATCAATCTTAAGAGCACATCTCAGGGTCCCTCCACTACGATGATAATTTCTCACCAGTTCCTGGCATAATAAAATGTTGTCGCTAATACGCCTTCCATCTAGTATGAATTGTAAAAGCTCCATTATGTTTAGGCCATGTCTTTTGATGCTCCGTGTATGGCTTGGATCATGTCATTCCCTCTCTCTTGAAAAGGATTCGACCTCGAATTTGCACCTGCATCAAAGTAAGACAAAATAGAAATATTAAACATTAAAGCGGAACTCACTTGGATGTTTAAGGCCAAGCAAACCCCTCACAACGGTTAGAACCCCAAGCACCGCGAATTCGATTTTGTAGGAACAAAACCCTTCCAATGCCACAAAGAAGACCCACAAATAACTTGTCTTTGAGAACCCTTAAGATGATTCCTTGCAGTGTTCTGCTAGCACGGAGACGCCACCAAGGTTGCCATGCCTTAGATAAGTCAAAGCTGAAACAAAAGGGAATGCCTCCATTAAGCTTGAAATTCGGCCATAGCCACTTTTCTTTGAAGAAATTCGAAATTTGCAAGTTATTATTGAAGAAGACAAAGTTTACAATATATAGGATAAGATAAATTTACTAAAAAGCCTTTCAAAAGGTAAAAAAACCAAAAGGTCCTAAAACTACCTAATGCCTACATAAAGCTAAAGCCCTAAGTAGTCATTTACTAAATATTACAAATATCCCCACCAAGATCTTTATGCAAGTGGCAAAAAGATCAAAAAGAAAAAGTCAACAAAAGGGGCATCTTTTGTAAAGAATGCCTAATAGGTCCTTTAACTAACTAACTTAGTTCTAATCCAATTTGCCCCAAATGATCTAGCTAACTAAGTTACAAATAGCCTAACTAGAGTCAACATGTCAAGCAAAAGGTCAAAATACAAGCTCATTTGGCCGGATTACATATAAGACATAAAATGGCCAAATTCTTCAAAATGGTCCTATCTTCAAAATTGGCTATTGCGCGTCTTCTAGAACGACTTGGGCCACGTGAAATAGCTTAGGACCCACTCCATTGAAGCCCTCATGTGACGCCAATATGCCCTGGGGTTGTCTGTCACACTCGGCCATGGCACTCTGTGCTAGTCCTGCCATTGCGTCTCTGATCTTTTTAGCTTTTTGGCGTGCGATTGGCCCTGTTGGAACTTGTAAAGGCTCTACCATATTACTGACAGTGACATCTAATGTTCCTTGAATGGCTAGATTCGTGTCATTCCCTCACTCTTGAAAAGGATTCGACCTCAAATTTGTACCTGCATAAAAAAGAGTTAAGTCAGAAACATTAAATGTAGCAAACACATTATACTCACCTTGTAAATCCAGTTTGTACGCATTATCATTGATCCGCTCCAAGACTTGAAATGGACCATCCCCTCTTGGTTGTAGCTTGGATTTACGTTGTTCAGGAAATCGCTCCTTGCACATGTGTACCCAAACCCAATCACCAGGCTGAAATACCACACGTTTTCTTCCCTTATTGGCATGAGAAACATATTGCTCATTTTTCCTCTGTATGTGCTCTATTGCTTTCTCATGTATGTGTTTCGCCAAATCAGCTTTTCTTTTGCCATCTAACCCTGCATGCTCAACAACAGGTAATGGTAATAGATATAATGGAGTTAGTGGCTGAAAACTATAAACAATTTGAAATTGTGAATAAGATGTAGAAGAATGAATGCTACGGTTATATGCAAATTCAATAAAAGGCAAACAATCCTCCCAAGTTTTTAAGTGCTTAGTGATAATAGTACGCAATAACTGAGTCAAAGTCCTATTAACCACCTTGGTTTGTCCATCAGTTTGGGGGTGACAAGTAGTAGAATACAAAAGTTTAGTTCCCAATTTACCCCATAAAACTTTCCAAAAGTGACTAAGGAATTTAACATCACGATCTGAAACTATACTCTGTGGAATTCTATGGAGTCGTACTTCTCTAAAGAACAAGTCAGCAATGTTAGTGGCATCATCAGTCTTATGACATGCTATAAAGTGTGCCATCTTGCTGAACCTATCAACCACTACAAAAATGGAATCTATACTCCGCATAGTCCTAGGTAAACCCAATATAAAGTCCATTGATACATCTACCCATGGCTCGCTAGGTACAGACAATGGTGTATACAAACCATGAGGCATAACATTAGATTTAGCCTTTTTATAAGTTAAACATTTTTCACACAAACGCTCAATATCTCTCCACATTTTAGGCCAATAGAAATATTCACTCAAAACTCCTAAGGTCTTGGCAATGCCAAAGTGCCCCATTAAACCTCCCTCATGCACTTCCCTAACTAACAATTCACGCATACTACAAACAAGAATGCATAATCTATTTTCCTTAAACAAAAACCCATCATGTTGGTAGAATTTACTAAAGGTAGACTTTTCACATGCAGCATAGATAGTACTGAAGTCAGTATCATTTTCATAAAGTTCTTTAATAAATTCAAACCCAAGCATCCTTACATTCAATGAAGTAAGTAAAGCATACCTTCACGATAGTGCATCAGCGAAAATGTTTTCCTTACCTTGTTTGTAGCGGATTACGTATGGAAATGTCTTAACAAACTCTAACCATCGTGCGTGCTGTTTGTTTAGCTTACCTTGACCTTTCAAATGCTTCAATGACTCATTATTTGTATGGATCACAAACTCTCAAGGCCATAGATAATGTTGCCAAGTCTCAAGGGCTCTCACTAGCGCATACAACTCATTGTCGTATGTGGGGTATCTCAAAACTGCTCCGTTAAGCTTCTCACTAAAGTAGGCAATTGGCCGTTTTTCTTGCATAAGAACCGCTCCAATTCCTAATCCGGATGCGTCACACTCAATCTCAAATGTCTTCTCAAAGTTGGGTATCGCCAAAACTGGTGCACTACACAACTTCATTTTAAGATCCTGGAATGCACGCTCCTACTCTCCTTCCCATTTAAAGCCAACAATTTTCTTTATTACTTCAGTCAGTGGTGCTGCAATACTGCTGAAGTCACTAACAAATCTACGGTAGAGGCTTGCTAATCCATGGAAGCTTCTGACTTCGGTCACAGTTGTCGGTGTAGGCCAATCCTGAATTGCCTTTACCTTTTTCCACATCAACTTCGATGCCATCTGCACTTACAACAAAACCAAGGAAAACCATTCTATCCATACAAAAAGTGCACTTATCAATGTTAGTATACAATTTCTCCTGCCTTAACACATCAAGAACATGCTTCAAATACGTAACATGCTCATCTATTATTTTACTGTAAACTAAGATGTCATCAAAATAAACTACAACAAACCTACCTATAAATGCACGCATAACATGATTCATCAATCTCATAAATGTGTTAGGTGCGTTTGTAAGACCAAATGGCATAACTAACCATTCATACAGGCCATACTTGGTCTTAAATGTAGTTTTCCACTCATCTCCCTCTCTCATGCGAATTTGATGGTATCCACTCTTTAAATCAATCTTACTGAAAATTTTGGAACCATACAATTCATCTAACATGTCATCTAGTCTAGGAATAGGGTGACAATACTTTACCGTTATATTATTGATCGCTCGACAATCAACGCACATACGCCACGTCCCATCTTTCTTAGGAATTAGAAGAACTGCTACCGCACAGGGACTCATACTTTCTCTGACATACCATTTCTCCATCAACTCCCGCACTTGCCTCTGAAGTTACTTTGTTTCCTCCGGATTGCTTCGGTAGGCTGGTCTATTGGGAATGATTGCGTCTGGTATGAAATCTATCTGGTGCCCAATACCTCTAATGGGTGGGAGCCCACTAGGAATGTCCTATGTCAGTACATCATTGAATTCCTGCAAAATAGATGAAATGGACAAATGAAGCAAAGGGTCAGTGTTAGCTAAACAAATATGGTGATCTTTGTAGACTAGCAAAATCATGAGCTTGCTAGCCTTGTAAGCTCTCATTGCTTCACCCTCACCAATGTAGAAGCTATTTTTCACTCGCCCTTTCGTTTCCCCCTTAGGTTCACTCACACACCCCTTGGGAACACTCACGGCCTTAGCCTTAATTTCCTTACCAGGTTCGGTCACACTCCCCTCACCTATTTTCTCCAATGCTGTGTTTGCACTCTCTTTCTCTCTATCTCTCTCAAGTTGCAACTTGACTTCATCTTCGTGGACTTGCCTCGGTGTAAGTGGGTATAAGGTAATAGGTTTTCCCTTATGCTGAAATTAATACTTATTCTTAAACCCATCGTGTATGATCTTTCAATCAAACTACCATGGCCTTCCTAAAAGAATGTGTCCTGCATGCATTGGTATAATATCACACAAAACGTCATCAGTATAAGGCCCAACGGTGAAGCTCAATAATAGCTGCCTAGTCACCCGTACTTCTCCCTAGTCATTCAACCACTGCAACTTGTAAGGCTTGGGATGCTTCAAGCAATCTAATCCCAACCTCTCAACTAAAGATGTACTTACGACATTAGTACAACTGCCCCCGTCAATGATCATAATACACCCATTGCCATTCACACGACATCTGGTATGGAATATATTCTCTCTTTGCATATCACTTTCATCCTCACCAATTTGTGCACTCAAAGCATGCTTCACAACTAAGGACAAGTTATCCAGCGGGTATGCAGCTCCCTCTCTGTCACTAGTATCCTCCATCGCAGGCTCATCATCCTCAACCTCAACCTCACTGTCAGTAGAATGTACCTCACCACTCTTCTTATCAATTACCAAGGTGCGCCTGTTGGGGCACTGTGAAGCATAATGTCTCATCCCCAAACACTTGAAGCACTTGACGTCCTTAGTCTTGGGTGTTGTACCCTCAAGTTTTGGTCTAGCCTTGCTTGGTTCCGCAGCCTCCTTACTTTTGGCACTTGGTTCGGTCCTTGGCTTGTTAAAGCCTCCATCCCGTCGATCATTAGGAACCCATTTCCCCTTCCATACAGAAGTAGTCTGAGTACCAAATCTGGATGTAGTTTTCTTCTTGAGTTACCTCTCTACCTTGATAATCATGTGAAGAATATCCTCCAAATCAACATAATGATGTAACTCCACCATGTTGGCAATCTCTCTATTCAAACCCCCTAGAAACCGTGCCATAATAGCCTCTGTATCCTCCACTATATTTTCCCTGATACAGATGCTGTAGTTTCTGATACAACTCTCCGTAGTAATGGTTGGGTATGAATCGTTTCCTGATGAGACCTCGAAGTTCTTCCCATGTATGAACTGGCCTCTCATAACTCCTCATTCTGTTAGTGACAATCTGATCCCACCAAATTATCGCATAATCAGTGAATTCCATGGCACTCAATTACGTATCACTCCACTCCACTCATGTTTGCACTCAATATAATGTGAATATGACTTATCATAGAAGTTCACAATAATGTGTAATCTTCAAGCTAGCATAAACAACAAGAAACCAATATAGGGCAAACAGAGTAATGCGAGTAAGAATTAGCAAATACGTAGACTCAATTCAAAGAAAACCTAAGGCTATAATGCTTGGAATAAGCAAATCACAAACTAGAACAATAGGCAAACAAGCATGCAAACAAAACCGGACGTATGTAAATTGGGATGAAAATTTGGTGCCTCAATAGAAATTTTGTTGAATTTCCCTTCTCGGACACCCAATTGATGATATGGAACCAACCAATTTCAACCAAATTTTGGAACTTTTTTACTTTTTTTTTGCTTTTCAGGTTACTTGAACTTTTAAAAAAATTCTAAGTGTTGACCGGTTTGAGGTCCTGTATGGGACCGGTATGGTTGCTTTCCGGTTCCAGTAGCTATGTTTTACGCACAAGTTCGCCGGTATGTATACCGGTATGTAAGCCGGTTTGAATTAGCCCGGTTCCAGTAGCTATGTTTTTGGAACAAGTTGGCCGGTATTTAGTCCGGTATGAGACCGGTATGAAAACTACCCCGGTTCCAGTATCTATGTAATACCCAGTTAGACCCGTATGAATTCCGGTATGAATGCCGGTATGAAACTTACCCAATTCCAGAAGCTATGTAATCCCCAGAAAGACCGGTATGAAGGCCGGTATGAATGCCGATATGAAACTTTTCGGTTCCAGAGGCTGTGTCTAGTGTATTTTTTTCACCGGTATGCCGGTCACATGCGATTCAAAATGGGCAAAAACACTTAAGAAATAAAAAACCAAGAATCAAGATGAACAAATATCTTGATGACCAACAAACACAATAAAGACTAAATGAAAAACACAAAGTAAAGATAGAAAAATCAGACCTTGGAACCCTAAGCTCTGATACCAAATGACGCGGAACTCACTTGGATGTTTAAGGCCAAGCAAACCCCTCGTAACGGATAGAACCCCAAGCACCGCGAATTCGATTTTGTAGGAACAAAACCCTTCAAAGGCCACAAAGAATACCTACAAAGAACTTGTCTTTGAGAACCCTTAAGATGATTCCTTGCAGTGTTCTGCTAGCACGGAGACGCCACCAAGGTTGCCACGCCTTAGATAAGTCAAAGCTGAAACAAAGGAGAATCCCTCCCTTAAGCTTGAAATTCGGCCATAGCCATTTTTCTTTGAAGAAATTCGAAATTTGCAAGTTATTATTGAAGAAGACAAAGTTTACAATATATAGGATAATGCAAATTTACTAAAAAGCCATTCAAAAGGTAAAAAGGCCAAAAGGTCCTAAAACTACCCAATGGCTACATAAAGCTAAAGCCCTAAGTAGTCATTTACTAAATATTACAAATATCCCCACCAAGATCTTTATGCAAGTGGCAAAAAGATCAAAAAGAAAAAGTCAACAAAAGGGGCATCTTTTCTAAAGAATGCCTAATAGGTCCTTTAACTAACTAACTAACTTAGTTCTAATCCAATTTGACCCAAATGATCTAGCTAATTAAGTTACAAATAACCTAACTAGAGTCAACATGTCAAGTAAAAGGTCAAAATACAAGCTCATTTGGCCGAATTACATATAAGGCATAAAATGGCCAAATTCTTCAAAATGGTCATATCTTCAAAATCGGCTATTGCGCTTCTTCTAGAATGACTTGGGCCACGTGAAATAGCTTTGGACCCACTCCATTGAAGCCCCCATGTGACGCCAATATGCCCTGGGGTTGTCTGTCACACTCGGCCATGGCACTCTGTGCTAGTCCCGCCATTGCGTCTCTGATCTTCTTCGGTTTCTGGCGTGTGATTGGTCTGTTGGAACTTGTAAGGCTCCACCATATTACTGGTCATGACATATAATGTTCCTTGAATGGCTGGATTCGTGTCAAACATTGTAGACACACCATACTCACTAGGAAGATCCAGCTTGTAAGCATTGTCGTTGATCCACTCCAAGACTTGAAATGACCCATCTCCTCTCGGTTGCAGCTTTGATCTTCTCTGTGCTGGGAACCTTTCCTTGCATGAATGTAGCATACCCAATCTCTGAGTTCAAATACAATGCACTGGAAACCCATTATTCTCACAAACTCTACCCTTTTTTCATTCAAACTCCCAAGCTTAATAACAATCAAAGATAATAAATCAATCGGAGTTAAAGAATTAAAAACATAATTGACATGATCCAAGGGACAACATTTGACATGAATGCAGTCACCCAAGGAACATTAGAGCCTTTGCAATTGCCAACAGGCCTAATCACACGCCAAAGAGCTAAGAAGATCACAGACGCAATAGCAGGGCCATAGTTTGCATATAATAGATGCATTCATCCTTCTAGTTTTTACTTGCCTTATGAGATTGATTATGATTCTAATTCTTTAACTCTTATGGATTTATTATCTTTGATTGTTATTAAGCTTGGGAGTATGAATGATAAGGGAAAGGCAGAGTTGGTGAGAATAATAGGTTTTCAACGCATTGTGTTTGACCCCGGCAATTGGGTGTGGATATTTTTTTTGTGGATAAAGTAAGTGTATAACCAAAAGAAAACTATACAAGAGCAAAGGGGCATACCCCAGACTACTAGAGAGGACAGGCCCTCCTAGAAGAAAAGCCAAAAGGCTACAAGCAAAAGAACATCAACATAAAATATCATCAGGCAAGTGCCAATATAGGTGAAGCCATTTATTGTCATAAGATGGATTCACCTTCCGTAAAAAGCCAGCACGATTCCGAACATCAAAAACAATATCATTAAGCAGGACAGAAACAGGTCGAAGAGGCGCATCATGAGTGCGGGCATTCCTCTCCCTCCATAAATGGTAAACTGACACGGCAAAAGACAGCCGAACAAGAAGATGGCGTAAAGAGGCATCAGAAAACTGACACATCCACTCAACAGTCTGAAGCCAATCTCGACAACTCCAATCTAACCCACACATAGCCAGCACAGTCGACCAGACCTTAGAAGAGAATGAGCACTGGAAGAAAAGATGATCAATATCCTCACTAGAACAACCACAGAGAATACATCGCGAGCAAGCAGAGATACCAAACCTCATCAAACTATCATGAGTACAAAGGCCTCCCTGAATAGACATCCAAAGCAAAAAGGAATGGCGGGGAATAGCCTTCCGGAACCAAACAACTCGAAACCAATGCACCAAGGTTCCCCTAGACCGCATAGCATTCCAGGCACTATCCACAGAAAATCTCTCTCTACTATCATCCACCCAAACCAGCTCATCCTCCCTCAAGCTAGAAGGATTCGGAAGAAGGACCCGAGCCAGATCAACAAGGGCGGCAGACCTAGATGGGGGCCACCGCCAAGAAGAATCAGAAATAATGGAAGCAACTGTAGTCATCATATCCAAGCCATAGTCATAAATCACTCTCTCACCCAACGAATCCACAATCGGACCCATAGGATGCCAAAAATCAAACCACAATAATGTCTTCTCACCATTCCCAATCCTAACTCTCATCCGCCGCTGGGACCAAGAACGAAGCTCCAAAATCTTACGCCAACTCCAAGAGCAATCTGTAGGGCAAGGAACCTCCCAAAAACTTCTCCCCATCAACAAATAAGACTGAACCCAATTCGACCAAGAAGAAACCTGGCCAGAACAAATAAACCAAATGTTTCTGGCTTTATATGCAAGAGGAAAAGATCCAAGCTACAATCGAGAGGAGATGGACCTTTTCAAGTCTTGGAAATGATCAATGAAAATTCATATAAGCTGGATTTGCAAGGTAAGTACAATGTATCTGCTACTCTTAATGTTTCTGACTTAACTCATTTTGATGCAGGTTCAGATTCGAGGTCGAATCCTTTTCAACAGTGAGGGAATGACATGAGTCCAACAACACCAGAGACATTACAGGATGCAGTTAACAACTTGGAGGAACCCATGTAGTTGCCAACATGTCCAATCACACGCCAAAGAGCAAAGAAGATCAGAGAGGCCTTTGCGGGACTAGCTCAGAGTTATGTGACCAGTTGCAGCAACCAAGTCAAGTGCACACCAGTGACACATATGGGCATAACCAGAGAGGTCCCCAAGCTATTTCATTTGACCCAGATCAGCTCAGACTGAAGCATAGCAGAGCAACTTCAGCACCAGCACCCTTTTGACCCGATTTGACCTATTTTGGGACTATGTTGAATTCGGCCAAATGGGGGCATTTTTGTCATTTTTGCTCGACATGTTGACTTTATTTATGATGTAATTAAGCTAGTTGACCAGGTCATTAGGGTTAATTATGCTTAGAACCTTGCTTATTGAGTAAGCACTTCAATTTACTATTTGATGTAAGCACCTGAAATTAGCTTAAGTTAGATTAGTTTCTAATCATTGTTTTAAGATAATTTAGGTGGGAAAAGACTTTTGGGGACGTGCTTGAGTGAAATCTTTGGGTATTTTTTAGGTCTTTTGATAATTTCACTTTAGGGACATTTTTGTCCATTCACACCTTTAGGGTTTCTCTTTGTAACCTATTTAAATTTTGTTTTCTTCTTCTTTGGAAGAACATACACGAAATTTTGAGAAACTTTCAAGCTTTTAAGCTTTGGCTACGGCTAAATCTCTTGTGAGGGAGGGATTCCCCTTTTAAAGTTCAAATTTACTTATCTAAGCTTGGCAACTTAGTGGCATCTCCATTGCTAGCAAAATACAATCTGATTTCATGCTTGTGGTTATCATGGATCTGAGTTTCATGGTGGTTAGGGGCTGATCTTGGTTGGGTTTTGTTCCTACAAAATCAGTATTCAAAGTTCTTGGGGGTTTTGAGAAAGATGATTGGGGGTTTGCTTGGTTTCAAACCCAAGTGAGTTATTGTCATTTGGTATAATGAGCTTAGGGTTATGAGGTCTGATTTCCTATCATTTGTGTTGTTTAATCTTTTATTCATCTTTGTTTTTGTTGTTGTTGTTGATTTCGGCCATTAAGGAATTTGTCCTCAAGTCTCGGCCATTGGTGTTCTTGTGTGTTCTTTGTTGTTTCTTGCTGATTCTTGTTGATTTGTGATCAAAATAGCATGAATAACATTCTGCCCTTGAGTGTTTTTGATTGATCATGAGTATTTCTTTGAGTTAATCTTTGGCTACTTAGGTCAAAATTGGGGCTTTTGTTTTCTTTGCTTGAATCAAGTGTTTAGTTGTTAATTCTATGTTACTAGGACGTGTTTAACATTGTTATTAAGTTATTAGTGTCAAAAATCCAAAAAAAAAAAAAAGAATCAGATCAGATTCGACCTAATGAGATTTATTGATATATCTTGTCTTGCTATTATTGAATACATGCAATTAGTGTTGGTTCCATAGGTATTATTCATATCAACTTTGCAAAAAAAAATCAGAATTGACATCATTCATCTTGGTATTTACGTGAGCTTACTTGTTTGCATTCTTGTGAAGTTAGCACAATCTTGTGAGTTTGGGTGAAAAGAAAGAAAGATTGAGTGCATTATTGATGAATGTGAATGTGTAATTGATGAAACAAATCTGAATGCGCCAAATTTGGATACTGGAGTGAGTTGTATCATTGTTATCTTGCTGATTTGTGTTGTTAATGTTGAAGAATCAAGTTAAGCAAGGTTGAATGCACCAAATTTGCACTAAATTCGTGTGTATCCAAGCAAGTATCACTTGCCACCTCTTGAAATATTGTTATTATAAGTGAAGAGGCAATAAATTCATCATTAGCTTGACATGGGAACTTGTGTGTAATCATTTTTTTAAGGTGCTTTGACATGATCCAAGGGACAATATTTGACATGAATGCAGTCACCCAAGGAACATTAGAGCCTTTGCAATTGCCAACAGGCCCAATCACACGCCAAAGAGCTAAGAAGATCATAGACGCAATAGCGGGGCCAGAGTTTGCATATAATAGATGCATTCATCCTTCTAGTTTTCACTTGCCTTATGAGATTGATTATGATTCTAATTCTTTAACTCCTATGGATTTATTATCTTTGATTGTTATTAAGCTTGGGAGTATGAATGATAAGGGAAAGGCAGAGTTGGTGAGAATAATAGGTTTCCAACGCATTGTGTTTGACCCCGGCAATTGGGTGTGGCTTTATATGCAAGAGGAAAAGATCCAAGTTGCAACCAAGAGGAGATGGTCCATTTCAAGTCTTGGAGCGGATCAACGACAATACTTACAAGCTTGATCTTCCTGGTGAGTTTGGCATTCCTACAATGTTTAATGTTTCTGACTTATTTTATTTTTAATGCAGGTTCAGATTCGAGGTCGAATCTTTTTCAACAAGGAGGGAATGACATGAGTCCAACCACACCAGAGACATTACAGGATGCAGCTAACAACTTGGAGGAACCCATGCAGTTGCCAACAGGTCCAATCACACACCAAAGAGCAAAGAAGTTCAGAAAGGCCTTTGCGGGACTAGCTCAGAGCTATGTGACCAATTGCAGCAACCAAGTCACGTGCACACTAGAGAAACATATGGGCATAACCAGAGAGGTCCCCAAGCCATTTCATTTGACCCAGATCAGCTCAGACTGAAGCATAGCAGAGCAGCTTCAGCACCAGCACCCTTTTGACCCGATTTCACCCATTTTGGGACTATGTTGAATTCGGCCAAATGGGGGCATTTTTGTCATTTTTGCTCGACATTTTGACTTTATTTATGATGTAATTAGCATGGTTGACTATGCCATTAGGCTTAATTATGCTTAGATCTGTACTTAGTCGGAAGCACGTCAATTTACTATAGCATGTAAGCACCTCAATTAGCTTAAGTGAGATTAGCTTCTAATATTTGTTTTAAGTTTATTTAGGTGCAAAAGGACCTTAATGGTCGTGGTTGAGGTGCTTGACTTAGGGCTTTTGGTCATTTTAGCTCTAGGGTCATTTTAGTCTTTTTACTCTCTTGTAACCCTTATTATGACTCTTCTTTGTATTTTGGAGACAACCAACGTAATATACAACATTTGAAAGAGAGAAAATCTTGAGCTTTCCATGGCTATGGCCGAAAACTTGTTGAGGGAGGGATTCCCCTTTTCAAGTTCAAATTGACTTATCTAAGCTTGGCAACTTAGTGGCGTCTCCATTGCTAGCAAAATACAATCTGATTTCATGCTTGTTGTTATCATGGACGTGAGTTTCATGGTGGTTAGGGGCTGATCTTGGTTGGGTTTTGTTCCTACAAAATAAGTATTCAAAGTTCTTGGGGTTTTGAGAAAGATGTTTGGGGGTTTGCTTGGTTTCCAACCAAAGTGAGTTCTTATCATTTGGTATCATGAGCTTAGGGTTCTGAGGTCTGATTTCCTATCCTTTGTGTTGTTTAATCTTGTATTCATCTTTGTTCTTTGTTGATTTAATTTCGGCATCAAGGTTTTACTTCCACCTTGATTCGGCCATTGTTGGATCTTTGTTGTTTCTTGCAGATTTGTGATCCTTGTTGCTTGAATAACAATCTGTCATTTAGTAGTTTGTGCTAATTTTGAGTATTACTTTGAGTTAAGCTTTGGCTACTTAGGTCAAAATTGGGGCTTTTGTTTTCTTTGCTTGAATCAAGTGTTTAATTGTTAATTCTATGTTACTAGGATGTGTTTAACATTGTTATTAAGTTATTAGTTTCAAAAAAAAAATGCATCAGGTCAGATTCGGCCAAGGAAGAACCATCACCACCCTTGCTTTGTTCTTGCCATATGCATGTCACTTAGCTTGTTTTCAATAGGAATTGTTCATATCTACTTTGAGAAAATCAGATTGCACTTCATTACTCCTAGCATTTGTGTGAACTAGCTTGTTTGCAATCTTTGTGAAGTTGTTGCAATCTTGTGAAGTGTGAGGAAAACAAGTGTTTTTGAGTGTTGTGGTGAGGCGTTTGAGTGAATGAGTGTTGAAACAAAATGAAATGATTATGGATTGATGAGGCCGTGACTTACTCTTGAAGTTTACTTATGCTTGTGTGTTAACTTTGTGAGACAAGTCTGGTTGCTTTTTTTTTTTTTAAATGTTACACATATTGCCGTGAGTAAGATGCTTGATGTGCTTATGTTGAAGCATGAATTAAAAAGTGTGCTTGCTGATTTGCGTGAGCCATCATTAGCATGACATTGAAAATGGAAGCACTCATGAGCTTGACATAGAAATTTGAGTAGCCATCATTGCATTTGAGAGGTGCTTGAAGAGGCAAGCTGCTGCATCACCAAGTTAGTTGGAAAAAGTGTTTAGTTGGTTTGTAACTTACCATTGCCGAATTGACATGCTTACATGACCTACTTGTAAGCTACTTACGTAAGCAGCTGAGTCACCTACTTGTTTTGAAAAAAAAAAAAAAAAAGAATTGATCCCATTGTGCTTAGCTTGATTAGACCATTTGCAAGTTGATTGGATTGCTTTACATGAGTTACATTGATATTTGATTTGGTTTGTATTGGTTTGAGCTTAAAAGACTATATTTGTGTTATAACCAAATTGAAATCCTTTGTGCTTCATTGTGTTTCATTGGAGTGTAAACACTTGTGAGTGTGTGTGAGAAGAAAATAAAGATGAGCTCAAACACTATAGCGTGTGACCACAAGATTGCTTCAGTGACACGTTGATTGCTTGCTTGCTTATTTATTGCATTTAGCTAACTCGTCACTCTTTCTTATTCTGAGCACTCTAGCTATAGGTTTCTTTCGATTGAGTCTCCGTGATAACTTATCTTATTTGCTTTATTCCACCTGCTCTATATATACATTGTGTTTCTGCTAGCTTGTGGACTACATCCTAGTTGACCATTCTGGGAATTGAGTTGATTTGTAATTGAATTGAGGAAGAACTCAATAGTGGTAAAAGGCAGTGATTGTGAGCACAGTATCGGGTAAAAGCCAATAGAGTGCAAACACGAGTGGAGTGATATCATTCGAGTGTAAACATGTGAGATTGTGAGGATTTACATATTTGTTTTGCTTTTATGATTTCTAATCTGTTTGTTTAATGTTAAGATGGTAGGTCCAAGTTTAACCTTTGACGATAAGATCGAGGTTTTGGATACATTCAAAAGTGATATCCAAGATATTATGAGTGATTATAGAAGATCTTATGAGAAATGGAAAAAGACTTGGAAGGTAACTAAATATACAGTGAATGAAGAGAGTACTCAACAACCAAAAGCTATTGAAGTTGTGTGTAATGAAATGAGAAGCACTTGTGATGTTGAGTGCATAGCGAATGAAAACACTTGTGAGGCCTTGAATGTTGTGAATTGTTTTATAAGTGACATGGTGAGTGAAAATGCTTGTGAGACCGTGAGCATTGAGGGAGTAAACACTTGTGAGGTAGTGTGCTTTGAGGTTGAAAAACATAGTGAAGCTGAGCAGGTGTGTGAGGAGGTCTTTGCAAGTATGGATGAGATAGTGGCCATGAGTGATGATGAAGCTCTACGAGCTGGTGAAAAGAAAGTAGATGTGGTAGTGAAGTTTTTGTTGGGGTTTTAGGGCCAGAATCCGGTAACGCAGCGGAAGCGGTGGAAAATCAAATTTTCCGATTTCAAAACTTTTTCTCGGATTAATTAAATAAACATATTTATTTAATTATCCAATAATCAAATTATGAAATAAAATTCAAATAAATCATATTTAAGTGAATTTACCGAATTACCCTTACACTTGGTATTTAGTCCATTTTAGTCTGAAATTGATCAAATCAATTTTGAATGATTCTAAATCATTTCTAAGATGAACTAAGCATGTTCAAAACATAAAAACACCAAAAGCAACATAAATCCCCAAATTTAGTCATTTGGCCGAATGCACCACTTTGGTGCCAAAGTGTGCACTTTGTCATTTCATGCATCAAAACACATTAAGATGTAATCCAATGAACATGAAACTTTATATGCATCATATACACATCCAAATGCACAACATATATGAAAAGCCCCAAATTTGGAATTGGTCATGAACCCTAATTTTTCAATTTCTTCAAATTGGACAAATTAGACCAAATTGGTTAAATCCAATACTTCAATCATGTTTCTTCCATCCAATCAAAGTCTCAACACAATGAAACAACTCAAGATCAAATCTAGGTCATCTAAGAGTGGGTCAACAACTCTAGATTAGCAACAAGGTTTCCAAAACCATAAAAGAACACTTATTACTACAATAGCCATAAGCTTCCTTCATCATACATGCTCTACACTTTCACCAAAACTTCCATCATCAAAAACACAAAGAATAAAGAAAGAAATAACCTAAGAACATCATATGTTAAAGCCTAGATCCTAAGGAACATTTTCCTTTCTAATAGTAAGTTGGAAAAACTTACTAAAAATCAAGCTTTCTTTGGTTTCTTCTTTCTTTCTCACAAGCTTCCTTTGGTTTTCCTTATCCAAAAAAAAGCTTCCTTTGGTTTCCATTAATGGAGTTTTCTTTTAAAGTGTATTAGGTTAAGAAGAATGAAATGAAAAAACAATATATACTTGTATCATAATGGCCTTGGCCGAAATTCACTAAAGGAAATACAAGTTTTGTAATTTCAATTTCATTTCACTTTACATTTGATCAACTTGGTTAAATATCTAAAAACAACTTTAAAGACATTTAATTAAGTCAACAAATGCAACTAAGAAAAATATAACTCTTATATTTTAAGTGTATGGCCGAATTTAGCAAGAAATAAAGGAAAAAGATATTTTCATTTTTCAAACAATTTTGAACAAATATCTTAAGAAGTCAAAATCAATTTGACAACCTTTTCCTTTAATGTAAAGTCAAACATTTACACTTATAATCATTTCCTAACTCTATCATTTGGTGATATATTTATATTTTAATTATATTAATCATTTAACAATTAAATAATTAAATAATTAATTAAATACAAATATATCAAACATATGTATTATATTTACTTTAAATATCTCAAATACATATATTAATGATATATGTCAAATACCTTTATTTGACTATTTATTAATGTGTATTTAATAATATCATATATTAAATACAAATACATATTAATTAGGAAATGACGGTTCGGCCCGTTCGCATGTATTTTTCGTTTAACGATTAAACGATTTATAAATAATCATCATTATTCATAAATGTTGTTCTAGTGCTCTACGAGTATATTTCATTATTGAGACTCTCTAGATTCAGGTATATCCATCACGAAATCCAATTTCGTGTCCATAATCTATCCACCCGTAGATTATGACGATCATGGATAAACTAGCTGAATCATACAGGTCGAGGTCATTACATACGTATAATCCCTCCGACACAGGTATCCAAATAATCCCAAAGATATAGATGTAAACGTCAAATCTCTATAGGTATTATCTCGTCGACGTATCAATTAACAATCTTTAAATAACACTCAGAACTTACTCCGATGTATACTGTGGCCACAGATTTAACAGACTGCTAATTATATATGGACTACCTATGCTCTGTATGTTGGATAATATGACCCATAGCGTCACTATTTGTACAGATCACGGTGTTGTTGTACAAATTAACTATGTGACAAGGAAATTGCACTCTCATCATTTGTGATTAGATCACCATATATGTATAAATGAAGAGAGGTCCATATGATTAGTTCCTGGATTGAGATGATATGAGACAGTATCAGTCCACGAAGGATTAATCATTAAATATCCCTAGCCGGAGTATTATCGAGACAGGACATCGATAATGCGGAATAGGCTAGTATTGCACTTGTGCGCGTTGTGAGGGCACAACGGCATAGTTCTCATATATTTAAGTATTGGATACTTATGCAAGTGCGATAGGAGGTTGTGTTTCACCGATGGTACGGGAAACAGCTTCGCTCTGGATAGACCCCTCGGAATCCCATTGGTATTATGACTATGTGTCTATGGGAGGCCGAAATCAAGGTAGGTGTGTATAGTCTTAACCTGAGACTTGCATCGCTAATACTTGCGATAATCGGTAGACTTTGGTCTTGGTGGTACAGGGCTTTAACCGGCTCTGCGTACACCGCTTCTGGGTTTATCAAAGAGTCGTAGTGTATTGGGTGTGATGTCGAGACGGAAGTATCACTTCAGTTATAGTGGAGATGATGTCACGCTGGATACGGTATTAGTGCTCTTAAGTGCTGGCCGGCCATCGAGATATTATGACAAGGTCATGTATATCCGATTATAGAGACTAGTTACCAGACATCCGACATGTGCTTCGGACGAGGCAGACACTTATCCAGCCCCAGCCCTAGCACGTGACTATCCGATACTGGGCTGATATACACAATACTACGGTATACTACGCTTGATACAGATCTATATATTCCTGTAAGAATATTTCTGGAGAATTGGGTAGGCATGGCGCTTTGCTAGAAGCCAACCTTGTCTTGTAAATCGGTATAAACGTAGTACGAGATACTTACATGTTCGGATAGTCCGACGACCGTATTTACTGCCAACATATCCGGAGATCTCATGGGTCGCTTCCTGAAGATTCACCGATGATGTATAACTCGCACTTTAATTAATCTGGGATTAATTGGAAGAGAGAGAAAATTAATCTGGGATTAATTCGATGAGAGAGAAAATTAATCTGGGAATTAATTACGGAGATATTTTATCTCGGATAAAATATCGTTAAAGAGAGAGAACGATTAATTTGGAATTAATCGATAAATTAATATATTTGATATATTATTAGAAATTGGATTTCGACGCGGATTTAAAATTAGATTTTAATTCGGGCGAACGAATTAATTTAGAATTAATTCGTTAGCGACCTGAATAGTGATTTCGCTAGGCGTAATCATTTAATTACGACGCGACGGAAAATTCGTTAATTTGGAATTAGTGAACCCGAGCCCGAGAGTGATTGCGAGCGCATTCGCATTTCGAATTCGAGCGCGGCACGCAAGTCACATCAAGCGTTAAATCACTAGTCGCGTCAATTGTCAAATCAATTGTCACTTTGAGTGATGTGACTTGACAACATGTCACTTTATTAAAGTGATGTGATGTGACTTAAAGTAAAAGTAAAAGTGATGGAATATGAAAAGGTTTGGTATATATGTTTTATTTATTTTTGGAAAATAAATGAATAATATATATTACATTTTTTCTTTTCCCTCTTTTACAAGATTCGGTCCTCTCTCTCTCCTTATTCACGATCTCTCATCTCCCTCTCTTTTCTTCTTCTTCATCTCACGGCTTCAAGCCGATTTCTTCTTGTCTTTGTTCTGGTTTGACCGAGCATTTGAGAAGCAAATGAAGAAGACAAGTGCTAGCACACACCTTGGGTTATACATAGGTGATAGGGAAACGAAATTGTGAGCTTGGAAAGCTTGAAGCTTGGAGCTTCAATGGAGTCTTGCATGGCCGATTTTGGAGCATCAAAAACAGCCCTCAACCGAGCAGTCCACTGTCAAGGAGAGCTACTGCCGAACTCAATGGAGGACGAAAATGGCTTGTGTTCTTCTTCGCATCAAAACCGACCATTGTGAGTATATTCCGCACCTCCTATGTTGTGTATTCATGCGTTTTCTTGCTTGATTTGTTGATCTTGGGACATATATTAGAACTCAACAATGGTATCTTGAGCTATTATCAAGCATGAAACTTTTAGGGTTTGAAATTGGGGATAATCAATTGAAGCATGATTTGGTTGAATTGATTGATTAAGTATGCTTGTATGTTGATGAATTGAAGTTGTGCATGATCAATTTCATGAAATTGGATTGGATTCAATTTTCCCCAAATTTTGGGCATGACAAATTGGGTAAAATCAATTGAAGCATGATTTGGTTGAATTGATTGATTAAGTATGCTTGTATGTTGATTAATTGAAGTTGTGCATGATCAATTTCAAGAAAATTGGATTGGATCAATTTTCCCCAATTCTTTAGGTTGAACATGTAACTTGAAATTGGGAAAAATGTGTTTGAGCATGTTTTAATTAAATTGGATGTTTAAGTATGCTTAAAACATGTTTAATTGAGATTGTGTGTGATCAATTTCAAGAAAATTGGATTGGATCAATTTTCCCCAAATTGGAGGCATGACCGAAATTGGAAGAACCCTAATGTCTTGGAATTAACTTGTTTTTTGATCATTGGATGACTTAAAACAATTGGGTAATGTTGTTTTGAAGTTCAATTGGATTGAATTTTGATTTGGAATATTTTTTTCCCTTTTAAAGTGGCTTGGCCGAATCTTAATGAACATGAAATTCATTGTGATTTTTTGTTTTAATTCATTGGATGAATTGAATTGATTTGGGAAATGATGATTGTGGATTCAATTGGATTGAAACCGAATCGGATTGAAAAACCCCTAATTGCCGAGACTTGAAAGCATGTAAATTGGGTTTGATTTTAATTGAATTGTGTTGGACACTATTTGGTTGTTAAAGTGCATGATTAATTAGGCTAATTGATGTTTTAGAAATGTTAATTGGGTAATTGATTGTGTAATACACTTAGGTTAATTAATTGTGAAATTTGGAATTTTATAAGTTAATTAATTTGGGCTTGATTTTGGAAATTGGGCTTGTTAGGTTGTAATTGGGCTTTTGGGCTTTGTTGTAACAAAGTTGAGTTTAGGCAAATTTGGTTGGATCCAATTGGGCCTAAAACCGCATCCATAAAGTCCAATTATGACTTAATGGACCTTAATTATTTAATTGGACCTAATGGGCCAAAATTAATTTAAAGGCTTATGGGGTAACTCCCGGATTGGATTTTGGTTCTTCGGTTTGACCCGAGTTGACCAAAAGTCCACGCCTTATAGAAATTAATTAAAACCCATTGGACTTTAATTAAATAAACATTAGATGTTAATCGGGCTTTGAGACCCGTTGCGATTAAATTTGGAATTTAAGTCGTAAAGGTTCGTTAATAAAAGTGTAATATTTAATTTGGAATTAAATAGTGAATTAGAATTAAATGCGTATTAAATTGGATTTAATTATGTAGTTTAATTTAATTCAAGAATTCGTACTTTGAGTACTTATTCGCAAAACGAGTTTGACTCGAGCAAAAATCAAATCGTTGTTTGAACATTGGATGATCACTAATTATCAGATTAATTAATTGGATTTGATTGATTGATAACATGCTTGTATGAATACATGGTTGCGATGCATGAATAATGTATATCGGATGGATATTAGTCGGGTGGGATAATTTTGGAAATTGTAATAAATTTGATTTATTAATTGGACCTGCGTGTCCAGCCTTATCACCTCTATACTCTTTGTATTCTCTTCTCACCTATTCCCCTCAATGTAAATGAGGTTTCTTTAGAAGTGTAGTGTAACGGGTAGAAGTAAGTACATGTGCTAGTTTTGGAGAGAGAAAATGAGAGATTTGATCTAGGATCAATGTAAAGTATCCATCCGCATATCATTATTATTTTATTTCATATGCGCTTTATTATGTGTTTAGAATGCATGTTTAAGGGTGTATGATGATGAGACCTTAACAAAGATAATAAATTGGTAGCCAATTGCACGCGAAAAACCCTCGTTCAATATCAAGTGTTTTTCCTTCCATTGAGTGATTCTTACTCAAGATCCGAGATTGGCATTGGGTTGTTGGCCAAAGTCAAGCCCTTTGTCCGTCGAAGATGTGTTTGAATCACGAGAGCTTTGTTCCATATCGGTGTCTTGTCCAAGTTGTGGTTTGTTGGCCAAAGTCAAGACCACTTCTTGTCCATCGACATTGATTACGAAGCTTTCCATGGTCAATGGGTCACACTTGACTGAGATCACTAAGTTTGTTGTGCCAAAGCCAAGGCTTAGTTGATTCAGAGGAAAAAGGTTAGGTAATACATTGGATGTATTGGCATATATAAGATATATGTTTAGGATTTGGATATCCGCCTACTGGATCTAGGAATTGGATGAGATCCAATTGATCTTCGAGATCTACCTAGTTAATTATCATACAATTTGTGGCCAAAGTCAAGATTGTGTGATATTTAACGGGATCCTAGCCCACTAGGAAACACGGTTTCCCGAGTACTCGACAGAGGGTTAGAGGCTTGCCGAAAAATAGTGGGAGGCAAGAATTGAATTTGCAATACTCGTTCAATTACTCGCCATACGCGCTCATTCAAATTATTTCGTCGTTAGATTAAATGTTAGTTGGACTAATATTTAAATTATTGTTTTAATAAACAGTTGGACTGTATTATATTTGATTATATATAATTGGATTATATTAATCAATATATTTGAATTAATTAATTTCAGTTTATAGTTGATTTTATAATTGGATTATAGTAATCAATGTAATTGAGGTTAATTAATTTGGATTATATTTGATTATATAGTTGGACTATTATAATCATTATAATATATATAGTACCACTAATCGTTGATTAAATAGTTGGACTATTGTAATCAAGATAAAATTGAAAAGTTGGATATTTAAAATATAATCTGGGATTAAAATATTTTAAATAATTTAATTTTCAAATTGGGAATAAATAATAGGTTACTTTATTTGATAAAATAACTTATTATACCTTAAGCCCAAAATTAAGCAAAATAAGTAGAGCATAAAATCTTTGGAAGATTTATGTGATGATGACTTTAATGCTTAATTTAATATACTTGTCATAAATCTAATTTTAGATTTAAGAAGTATTAAAATTGCAATTTATAATTCTTGGAGAATTAATTGACTATTCTAGAGGAGATAAAGTCAAAGTTTGCAATTGGGCATGCAGCACGAGGTGCACATCGTTTCGATATTCTAAGAACCCAAGGCTTGGCCTAAGGTTTCTGAAATATTGAAAGGATAATTGACATATCCCAAAGTGACTACCATTTGGATATGGAAGACACGAAGGAATTAAAGAAAGGGCGAGGCTCTAACTTTAAAAATATTTGTCAAAGTTATGATCACTACTAGTATTGAAATTGGATTTTAAATACTTAGTGTGGTACATAAAATATATGTATTGATGTTCAGAATCCGCTATGAGCTGGATACTGACTTCAAGCCGAGATTTCTCTGCGAATCGGAAACGGGACGAAAGTCGCTGTTTCGACCGTAGATACCTAAGTTTAGGAACTACCCTTCGGGTGTGTACTTAAATTAGGAACTGTTATAGTGTAACTAGTTTGACTAGAGACATTATCTCTATATCA
Source organism: Zanthoxylum bungeanum (assembly GCA_019454045.1). Classification (NCBI taxonomy): domain Eukaryota; kingdom Viridiplantae; phylum Streptophyta; class Magnoliopsida; order Sapindales; family Rutaceae; genus Zanthoxylum; species Zanthoxylum bungeanum. The sequence goes on from SKCR01051434.1 coordinate 78,565, forward strand.
GTGTTTAACCGTTGCGGATAAACCTTTATATTCTAGAACACTAAAGTGTTTTATTATATAAAGATGATACTGAGATAAACACATTAGATGTGAATAACAGAATTTATATTTTGAATATAATTAAAATCTCAAACATATAAATTGACAAATAAATAGCTCAAATTGATTTGATCAATAGAGACTTATTTGTGGCATTGTTGTCTGGGACACAATTATACAAGACTCGTATATCCACACTTTTGAAGAGTGGATACTAGGACTGATTTGACTATTCAAATAAGGTCTGCGAATCTATTTTATTAGGTAAAGTACCTAAAATACTATTTACTTAGTAATAGTAAAAGGGCCACCGATCTGTTAGCCCTATTCATGGTGAAGTTAGTGGGCCCATATCTAGCTAGGCTAGATGTGAACATGAATATTTCGTGACCTTAACGGATGTGGCATCACGTTATGGTTATGTGTTTCTTTTGAAGAACACAAATCAGAAACTTTTAGAGTTTCGACACGAAATAGACAAACAGATCGGCTATAGTATTATACCGTCACGGTAAGACCGTAATGGAAAATACTTAAACAATAAGTTTCTTATATACTTGAAAGAGTATAGTATTCTTTCAAATGAGGACTCCTCCCGGAACACGTCAAAGTGACGGTGTGTCCGAACGGATTAACCGAATCATGTTAGACATGATAAGGCTAATCATGAGTCGCTCTGAGCTACTATTTCCTTCAACGGATAAGTTTTAACAGTGCAATAACTTATTTAGAATAAAGTTCCATAATAATCTGTTTGACAGATTACATATTAGATATGAACGAGAAAGAAACCGGGTTTCTCATTCCTGACTATTTGGGATGCTAGGCATATGTTTGGATAATACCAAACTAAGGACCCAAATTGGATAAGTGCCAATATAGGTTATCCTAAGGGAAACCATAAGTATAGTACTTATAAATCTCACATGAGAACAATGTGATTGTTGCTCACCACACGGTTTTTCCTGAGAGGAATACCGATATGCAGTGGTCAGTGGGAGGATAGTGATACTCGATGAAAATCGGAGTAATACTGTTCAAGGCACGAAGTCCTTAATGGAACACAAATAGTTCATCTATGATGAATCTATACCATTAATCTTCGAGTACACAAGAACCGCGTAGATCAGAGAGAGTCAGAAAACAACCTGGGGTATGGGTTTCTGATCTCACCTCATAAAGATGTTAATCTTTTAAGGTATACCAACCGATTACGTATAAGGTAGTGATACAAGGTATCGACTCCCTATTATGACAAAGTGTCATGAGTCCAAAATGGATTCCATGTATATCAACAAGTTTGGATACTAGTTGATGTACCATAAGGCATTGTGCCTATTGGTACTTTATAAGTCTTCAAGGAAGACATACATGGAAGGCAACATACCAACGTACTAAGCTAGGCTTGTAAAGAAAAGGTAGAGTTATCAACATCGTGTTGATTCCGACGAAACCTTTTACCTGTTGCCATTGTAAATCCATTTGGATAATGCTTGCTAAAGCTATGTATTTCACTTATGAAATATGACAGCTTCACGGAAAATCGCTTTCCTGAAAAGGAAACCTTTCGGAGGATGTTTATAACATCCTGTCGGTTTTATCGTACCATAACAAGCAAACAAGGTTTGCAGGTTATTCGATCCATGTTTGGATTGAAGCAAGCATAGGTTCTAGGAATTGTCGTTTTGATGTAATCATAATGGAGTATGATTTAATTCAAAACGAAATGATTCTTGTGTATATAAGGAGGTTAGTGGGAGTGCACTGACATGAATGTCATGTAAAATAATGATAATATGTCATTTCTTGGAAATGAAATTCCCATAAAGCAATTGGTGAAAGCTTGGCTTTCATAAGAAATTCTCCGTAGAATTCTGGGGAGTAACAACCTTTATTCAAGGAATAAAGATCTACTGGGATAGATTTGGAGTTGTTAACACTCTCTGGGAAATTGTACATTTAAAATGTACTAGATATGGTGTCTCATACGCTTTGAGCATATGGAGTCACAATCAGGACAATCCAAGTGATAGTCATTGGATTGAAGTTAAGGACATCTATTAGTATCTTAGAGAACTAAAGATGTTGCCTTAAACTATGGAGATGGAGAACTTGAAGTGACTAGGATCACTGCTGCAAGTTTCCAAACCGGTAAATACTGCGGTACTATAAAGTTTGAATAACAGGACAGTAAGCTGGAAATATTCCGAGCAAGATAACTGTTGCCGAATTAACAACAAATGCGGATTATTGCTGCAGCTGAGGCAGCAATAGAAGCCATTTGGATCGATAATAAATCTAATTAGATTAGATATAGTTCTGTTAGCAGCTGAGCTAGGCATCAGCATAGGCTAAAGAATTAAAGGTCTCATCGACGATCCAGATATATACTTCTATATTCATCTGATTCGTTCGGATCATACATCGTGGCGATGTGATGATCGTATAAATCGCGTCAGAAGATAATTACGCAAATCCGCTGACGAAACCCTTTCCTCAGCAATTTGAGCAAACCGTACATAGTTCGGGTGTTAGACACTCGAGTGACTGGCTATGTGCCAAGTGGGAGATTGTTGGATAATATGACCCATAGCGTCACTATTTGTACAGATCACGGTGTTGTTGTACAAATTAACTATGTGACAAGGAAATTGCACTCTCATCATTTGTGATTAGATCACCATATATGTATAAATGAAGAGAGGTCCATATGATTAGTTCCTGGATTGAGATGATATGAGACAGTATCAGTCCACGAAGGATTAATCATTAAATATCCCTAGCCGGAGTATTATCGAGACAGGACATCGATAATGCGGAATAGGCTAGTATTGCACTTGTGCGCGTTGTGAGGGCACAACGTCATAGTTCTCATATATTTAAGTATTGGATACTTATGCAAGTGCGATAGGAGGTTGTGTTTCACCGATGGTACGGGAAACAGCTTCGCTCTGGATAGACCCCTCGGAATCCCATTGGTATTATGACTATGTGTCTATGGGAGGCCGAAATCAAGGTAGGTGTGTATAGTCTTAACCTGAGACTTGCATCGCTAATACTTGCGATAATCGGTAGACTTTGGTCTTGGTGGTACAGGGCTTTAACCGGCTCTGCGTACACCGCTTCTGGGTTTATCAGAGAGTCGTAGTGTATTGGGTGTGATGTCGAGACGGAAGTATCACTTCAGTTATAGTGGAGATGATGTCACGCTGGATACGGTATTAGTGCTCTTAAGTGCTGGCCGGCCATCGAGATATTATAACAAGGTCATGTATATCCGATTATAGAGACTAGTTACCAGACATCCGACATGTGCTTCGGACGAGGCAGACACTTATCCAGCCCCAGCCCTAGCACGTGACTATCCGATACTGGGCTGATATACACAATACTACGGTATACTACGCTTGATACATATCTATTTATTCCTGTAAGAATATTTCTGGAGAATTGGGTAGGCATGGCGCTTTGCTAGAAGCCAACCTTGTCTTGTAAATCGGTATAAACGTAGTACGAGATACTTACATGTTCGGATAGTCCGACGACCGTATTTACTGCCAACATATCCGGAGATCTCATGGGTCGCTTCCTGAAGATTCACCGATGATGTATAACTCGCACTTTAATTAATCTGGGATTAATTGGAAGAGAGAGAAAATTAATCTGGGATTAATTCGATGAGAGAGAAAATTAATCTGGGAATTAATTACGGAGATATTTTATCTCGGATAAAATATCGTTAAAGAGAGAGAACGATTAATTTGGAATTAATCGATAAATTAATATATTTGATATATTATTAGAAATTGGATTTCGACGCGGAATTAAAATTAGATTTTAATTCGGGCGAACGAATTAATTTAGAATTAATTCGTTAGCGACGTGAATAGTGATTTCGCTAGGCGTAATCATTTAATTACGACGCGACGGAAAATTCGTTAATTTGGAATTAGCGAACCCGAGCCCGAGAGTGATTGCGAGCGCATTCGCATTTCGAATTCGAGCGCGGCACGCAAGTCACATCAAGCGTTAAATCACTAGTCGCGTCAATTGTCAAATCAATTGTCACTTTGAGTGATGTGACTTGACAACATGTCACTTTATTAAAGTGATGTGATGTGACTTAAAGTAAAAGTAAAAGTGATGGAATATGAAAAGGTTTGGTATATATGTTTTATTTATTTTTGGAAAATAAATGAATAATATATATTACATTTTTCCTTTTCCCTCTTTTACAAGATTCGGTCCTCTCTCTCTCCTTATTCACGATCTCTCATCTCCCTCTCTTTTATTCTTCTTCATCTCACGGCTTCAAGCCGATTTCTTCTTGTCTTTGTTCTGGTTTGACCGAGCATTTGAGAAGCAAATGAAGAAGACAAGTGCTAGCACACACCTTGGGTTATACATAGGTGATAGGGAAACAAATTTGTGAGCTTGGAAAGCTTGAAGCTTGGAGCTTCAATGGAGTCTTGCATGGCCGATTTTGGAGCATCAAAAACAGCCCCCAACCGAGCAGTCCACTGTCAATGAGAGCTACTGCCGAACTCAATGGAGGACGAAAATGGCTTGTGTTCTTCTTCGCATCAAAACCGACCATTGTGAGTATATTCCGCACCTCCTATGTTGTGTATTCATGCGTTTTCTTGCTTGATTTGTTGATCTTGGGACATATATTAGAACTCAACACTGTACACATAACTGACGGATCCTATCTTGACACACACAGGAATCCTGAGGATTGGTCCACACCCAACGAACATGCGGAGGTCTGATCTAAATAGATCGGTGATGGGACTGCCATCTAAGTGTGGAGGATGTCTCATACATCCACAGTGGTATCTCAAGTCGAAGGACCACTATGCTACTCAACCCGAGAAGATTCTTATTGACGTTGGAGTACCATCCATTAAGAATCTTCGGTGAGCCGTTCAGTGTTTATACACTATAAACACCTACACGTCTATACGAGTCTCTCCAGACTCATGGTTCATTGGGATAAACCATCGGACCAAGTCTCGATATACGACATGTACTGGTCTCAACGGATTTGACTAACCGACCCGTGTTAGCAAATCTTGACCAGGAACTATGTTTAATAATATATATATAACAGTGACACTTCCCAATGTCAATTACAAACTCCCTTTGTAACTGTGGACTGTATTATATATTATCGGGCATTTGTCTAATATATACATATCACTAAACCACATTTAGTTTCAATCTAATAGTAATTAGATCGAATTCGTATATAAGAACAAGAGGTGCGGTTCCAAATAAGTAATATTATGGAATAAGGGGATGTTCGTATTCATGAATCAGACATAAATACGGTCCGGATTGGAGCTCTGAGCACCAACCCCAACAGTTTTTCCATAACATTTTCTCTATTATTTATGCTTTTTCATTGCAGGTACAAGTGGTCAAGTATGATTCTTTTATATTTCAATATCATCGTCCAATTGATTTTGTCATAACTATCTAGGATCCGGGTTCGGATTCGAGGACGAATCTATTTCAAGAGAGGGAGAATGACATGATCCAAGGGACAATATTTGACATGAATGCAGTCACCCAAGGAACATTAGAGCCTTTGCAATTGCCAACAGGCCCAATCACACGCCAAAGAGCTAAGAAGATCACAGACGCAATAGCGGGGCCAGAGTTTGCATATAATAGATGCATTCATCCTTCTAGTTTTCACTTGCCTTATGAGATTGATTATGATTCTAATTCTTTAACTCCTATGGATTTATTATCTTTGATTTTTATTAAGCTTGGGAGTATGAATGATAAAGGAAAGGCAGAGTTGGTGAGAATAATAGGTTTCCAACGTATTGTGTTTGACCCCGGCAATTGGGTGTGGCTTTATATGCAAGAGGAAAAGATCCAAGTTGCAACCAAGAGGAGATGGTCCATTTCAAGTCTTGGAGCGGATCAACGACAATACTTACAAGCTTGATCTTCCTGGTGAGTTTGGCATTCCTACAATGTTTAATGTTTCTGACTTATTTTATTTTTAATGCAGGTTCAGATTCGAGGTCGAATCTTTTTCAACAAGGAGGGAATGACATGAGTCCAACCACACCATAGATATTACAGAATGCAGCTAACAACTTGGAGGAACCCATGCAGTTGCCAACAGATCCAATCACACACCAAAGAGCAAAGAAGTTCAGAGAGGCCTTTGCGGGACTAGCTCAGAGCTATGTGACCAGTTGCAGCAACCAAGTCAAGTGCACACCAGAGACACATATGGGCATAACCAGAGAGGTCCCCAAGCTATTTCATTTGACCCAGATCAGCTCAGACTGAAGCATAGCAGAGCAGCTTCAGCACCAGCACCCTTTTGACCCGATTTCACCCATTTTGGGACTATGTTGAATTCGGCCAAATGGGGGCATTTTTGTCATTTGTGCTCGACATTTTGACTTTATTTATGATGTAATTAGCATGTTTGACTATGCCATTAGGCTTAATTATGCTTAGATCTGTACTTAGCCGGAAGCACGTCAATTTACTATAGCATGTAAGCACCTCAATTAGCTTAAGTGAGATTAGCTTCTAATCTTTGTTTTAAGTTTATTTAGGTGCAAAAGGACCTTAATGGTCGTGGTTGAGGTGCTTGACTTAGGGCTTTTGGTCATTTTAGCTCTAGGGTCATTTTAGTCTTTTTACTCTCTTGTAACCCTTATTATGTGACTCTTCTTTGTATTTTGGAGACAACCAACGTAATATACAACATTTGAAAGAGAGAAAAGCTTGAGCTTTCCATGGCTATGGCCGAAACCTTGTTGAGGGAGGGATTCCCTTTTTCAAGTTCAAATTGACTTATCTAAGCTTGGCAACTTAGTGGCGTCTCCATTGCTAGCAAAATACAATCTGATTTCATGCTTGTTGTTATCATGGATGTGAGTTTCATGGTGGTTAGGGGCTGATCTTGGTTGGGTTTTGTTCCTACAAAATCAGTATTCAAAGTTCTTGGGGTTTTGAGAAAGATGCTTGGGGGCTTGCTTGGTTTCCAACCCAAGTGAGTTCTTATCATGCTTGAAGAGGCAAGTAGCTGCATCACTTAGTTGCTTGCATAAACTATTTACTTGGCTTGTAATTTGACTTGGCTGAATTCGAAATTGAGTTAGTTACATTGTAACTAGATCATTTATACTCATTTGCAAGTTGAAAGGTAGATATTACCACATTGTCGAATTGATTATATGAGTTACATTGTCATTTGAGTTGTATAAATATATGTATTAAGGATATAACTTGAAAATTACCGAATGTGGTAATCTTGTTATTTGCATTGTATTTCATTTGCTTTGTATACACTTTGAGTGTGAGAGACAAAATAAAAGAGGAAAAAAAAAGTTAAAAAAAGAGGAAAAAAAAAGAAAAGAAAAGAGTGAGACAAAAACAATAGCGAGTGATCACAAGATTGGCTAAGTGTCACATTGAGTGCTTGCTTGTTTGTTTGTACATTTAGCTAACTCGTCTTTTTTCTTATTTTGTGCACTCTAGCTTAAGTCTCTTTAATTGAGTCTTCGAGATTACTATTCTTATTCGCATTATTCCACCTGCACTATATACATTATTGGTTCTTTGTGTTTCTGCTAGCTTATGGACTACACCTTAGTTGACCATTCTGGGAATTTAGTTTATTTGTAATTGAATTGAGGAAGAACTCAATAGTGGTAAAAGGCAGTGAGTGTGAGCACAGTATCGGGTAAAAGCCAATAGAGTGCAAACACGAGTGGAGTGATATCATTCGAGTGTAAACACATGAGATTGTGAGGATTTACATATTTGTTTTGCTTTTTATTATTTCTAATCTGTTTGTTTAGTGTTGAGATGGCAGGTCCAAGTTTAACCATTGACGATAAGATCAAAGTTTTGGATACTTTCAAAAGTGATATCCAAGATATTATGAGTGATTATAGAAGATCTTATGACAAATGGAAAAAGACTTGGAAGGTAACTAAATATACAGTGAATGAAGAGAGTACTCAACAACCAAAAGCTATTGAAGTTGTGTGTAATGAAATGAGAAGCACTTGTGATGTTGAGTGCATAGCGAATGAAAACACTTGTGAGGCATTGAATGTTGTGAATTGTGTTATAAGTGACATGGTGAGTGAAAATGCTTGTGAGACCGTGAGCATTGAGGGAGTAAACACTTGTGAGGTAGTGTGCTTTGAGGTTGAAAAACATAGTGAAGCTGAGCAGGTGTGTGAGGAGGTCTTTGCAAGTATGGATGAGATAGTGGCCATGAGTGATGATGAAGCTCTACGAGCTGGTGAAAAGAAAGTAGATGTGGTAGTGAAGTTTTTCCATAACATTTTCTCTATTGTTTATGCTTTTTCATCGCAGGTACAAGTGGTCAAGTATGATTCTTTTATATTTCAATATCATCGTGCAATTGATTTTGTCATAACTATCTATGATCCGGGTTCGAATTCGAGGACGAATCCATTTCAAGAGAGGGAGAATGACATGATCCAAGGGACAACATTTGACATGAATGCAGTCACCCAAGGAACATTAGAGCCTTTGCAATTGCCAACAGGCCCAATCACACGCCAAAGAGCTAAGAAGATCACAGACGCAATAGCAGGGCCAGAGTTTGCATATAATAGATGCATTCATCCTTCTAGTTTTTACTTGGCTTATGAGGTTGATTATGATTCTAATTCTTTAACTCCTATGGATTTATTATCTTTGATTGTTATTAAGCTTGGGAGTATGAATGATAAGGGAAAGGCAGAGTTGATGAGAATAATAGGTTTCCAACGCATTGTGTTTGACCCCTGGCAATTGGGTGTGGATTTTTTTTTTGTGGATAAAGTAAATGTATAACCAAAAGAAAACTATACAAGAGCAAAGGGGCATACCCCAGACTACAAGAGAGGACAGGCCCTCCTAGAAGAAAAGCCGAAAGGCTACAAGCAAAAGAAGATCAACATAAAATATCATCAGGCAAGTGCCAAGATAGGTGAAGCCATTTATTGTCATAAGATGGATTCACCTTCCGTAAAAAGCCAGCACGATTCCGAACATCAAAAACAATATCACTAAGCATGACAGAAACATGCCGAAGAGGCGCATCATGAGTGCGGGCATTCCTCTCCCTCCATAAATGGTAAACTGACACGGCAAAAGACAGCCGAACAAGAAGATGGCGTAAAGAGGCGTCAGAAAACTGACACATCCACTCAAAAGTCTGAAGCCAATCTCGACAACTCCAATCTAACCCACACATAGCCAGCACAGTCGACCAGACCTTAGAAGAGAAGGAGCACTGGAAGAAAAGATGATCAATATCCTCACTAGAACAACCACAGAGAATACATCACGAGCAAGCAGAGATACCAAACCTCATCAAACTATCATGAGTACAAAGGCCTCCCTGAATAGACATCCAAAGCAAAAAGGAATGGCGGGGAATGGCCTTCCGGAACCAAACAACTCGAAACCAATGCACCAAGGTTCCCCTAGACCGCATAGCATTCCAGGCACTATCCACAGAAAATCTCCCTCTACTATCATCCTCCCTCAAGCTAAAAGGATTCGGAAGAAGGGCCCGAGCCAGATCAACAAGGGCGGCAGACCTAGATGGGGGCCACCGCCAAGAAGAATCAGAAATAATGGAAGCAACTGTAGCCATCCTATCCAAGCCAGAGTCATAAATCACTATCTCACCCAACGAATCCACAATCGGACCCATAGGATGCCAAAAATCAAACCACAATAAAGTCTTCTCACCATTCCCAATCCTAACTCTCATCCGCCGCTGGGACCAAGAACGAAGCTCCAAAATCTTACGCCAACTCCAAGAGCAATCTGTAGGGCAAGGAACCTCCCAAAAACTTCTCCCCCTCAACAAATAAGACTGAACCCAATTCGACCAAGAAGAAACCTGGCCAGAACAAAGGAACCAAATGTTTCTGGCTTTGTATGCAAGAAGAAAAGATCCAAGCTACAATCGAGAGGAGATGGACCTTTTCAAGTCTTGGAAATGATCAATGAAAATGCATATAAGCTGGATTTGCAAGGTAAATACAACGTATCTGCTACTCTTAATGTTTCTGACTTAACTCATTTTGATGTAGGTTCAGATTCGAGGTCGAATCCTTTTCAACAAGGAGGGAATGACATGAGTCCAACCACACCAGAGACATTACAGGATGCAGCTAACAACTTGGAGGAACCATGCAGTTGCCAACATGTCCAATCACACGCCAAAGAGCAAAGAAGATCAGAGAGGCCTTTGCGGGACTAGCTCAGAGTTATGTGACCAGTTGCAGCAACCAAGTCAAGTGCACACCAGAGACACATATGGGCATAACCAGAGAGGTCCCCAAGCTATTTCATTTGACCCAGATCAGCTCAGACTGAAGCATAGCAGAGCAACTTCAGCACCATCATCCTTTTGACCCGATTTGACCTATTTTGGGACTATGTTGAATTCGGCCAAATGGGGGCATTTTTGTCATTTTTGCTCGACATGTTGACTTTATTTATGATGTAATTAAGCTAGTTGACCAAGTCATTAGGGTTAATTATGCTTAGAACCTTGCTTATTGAGTAAGCACTTCAATTTACTATTTGATGTAAGCACATCAAATTAGCTTAAGTTAGATTAGTTTCTAATCATTGTTTTAAGCTACTTTAGGTGGGAAAAGACTTTTGGGGACGTGCTTGAGTGAAAGCTTTGGGTAGTTTTTAGGTCTTTTGATAATTTCACTTTAGGGATATTTTTATCCATTCACACCTTTAGGGTTTCTCTTTGTAACCTATTTAAACTTTGTTTTCTTCTTCTTTGGAAGAACATACACGAAATTTTGAGAAACTTTCAAGCTTTTAAGCTTTGGCTATGGCTAAATCTCTTGTGAGGGAGGGATTCCCCTTTTCAAGTTCAAACTGACTTATCTAAGCTTGGCAACTTAGTGGCGTCTCCATTGCTAGCAAAATACAATCTGATTTCATGCTTGTAGTTATCATGGATGTGAGTTTCATGGTGGTTAGGGACTGATCTTGGTTGGGTTTTGCTCCTACAAAATCAGTATTCAAAGTTCTTGGGGGTTTTGAGAAAGATGTTTGGGGTTTGCTTGGTTTCTAACCCAGGTGAGTTCTTGTCAATAATCAATCTGATAAGGCGAGTAAGAACTATAAGAGTGAATGCATTTATCATATGCAAACTCTTTCAATGGGGGGTAGTGAGCTTGCTTCCGAAATTTTTTATCAAAGATTTCATGTTTGGGAAAAATGCTCTCGTCTCTTTGGCGTTTTCCCTCGTTCCTTTCTCCTGTGAGTTAAATCTGGTATCTTAGATCTGGTTTTTACTCTCGTCTCTTCATCTCACCCTTGTTTTATTCCTTTCCCCTTTGCTATTTTAGATCTGCTTTATGGCTCTTTCCCCCTTTTGTTTATTTTTTTCTACTTTCATCTGGGCTTTTCAGATCGTGTGATTTCAATCTCTTCTCCTCCCTTTCCCTTTCTGTTTCATTTCGATGCCTGCCTCCGGCAAGCCGGTGTTGGGGTCTCGCCCTCCTTCTACTGGTCGCCCGGCCGTTAGGTCTGTTCCTCATGGTCCCTCCGTTGCCCTTTTTCCCGTTGTTGCTTCTTTGCTTGTGGGACCCTGTTCTGGTCTCTCCGGTTCTTCGTCGGTTGTATGTTGGGTCCGGTGACTCTTCTCAATGAGCTCTCTCGTTCTTCTGCCGTTGACACAGCTTCGCGCCCTCCTTCTACGGGTCGCCCGGCCGTTAGGTCTGTTCCTCGTGGTCCCTCCGTTGCCCTTTTTCCCGTTGTTGCTTCTTTGCTAGTGGAACCCTGTTCTGGTCTCTCCGGTTCTTCGTCGATTGTATGTTAGGTCCGGTGACTCTTCTCAATGAGCTCTTTCGTTCTTCTGCCGTTGACACAGCTACCCTTCCTTGGATCGGCCTTTTTATGCCCTTCTGGACTTGGATCGTCCTCATCCAGCTTCGCCGGTGTTCCTTCTCAAAGCCACACCAGCAGCCTTTCCGGCTCTTTGGCTTCCCCAATTCCCGTTCCGGTCTCCTTGCTTGTGGATGTTCCTTTGAGTTAGCAATATAAGGTGAGTTTTGATGCCTCTCCTCTTTCTATTGTGGAGATTGGGGCTGTGTCTGAGACTTTTAGAAGTGGAATTTTGAAGTGTAAATGATGCTGAGTTTGGGGTTGAATCTGGGACTGTGGGGACTGGATATTCTTACTGTGGTCCACATATTTCTATGTTGGACGGTGGTAGTTTGGTTGAGAGGATGGAAATTGCTACTGTGAACCAGAACTTGGGGGCTGTCTCTAGTGTTGCCGAGGAGGATTTCAAGAGGGTGGGAGCTGCTCATGTGAATAGAAATGGAGGGGTAGTTTACATTGGTGGTAAGGATGTGTCGCGCAGGATGGGTACTGCCCCGTCTTCTAGCTCTAGTGAGGCCAAGGCAGTGACTGATGTTTTTGCTACTGTTGAAGCCCCTGGTGTTGCCGAGGGTATGGCTTATGCACAAGTGAACGGGTCTAAGGGATTGATTGCTTTGCTGGTGATGAGTTGGATGCTAGTAGTGCTGAGGCAGCGAGTGGGTCTGTTAATGCTTATGGTGCTGCCCCTACTGTTATTACTCCTAATGCCGTGTGTTTGAGTGCTCAAGAAGTTGTTGTTACTGCTAATGCTGTGGGGTGTAATGGGGTAGCAGTTAGCAATGGTATAGAAGCTGTCAGTGCGGCCCCTAAGCTATCCAAGTCTCCCTGTTTTGGTGGAGTTGGTACCCTGAGTTATGCAAAGGTGTTGAATGGTTCTAACGGGGTAGAGAAGGTAGATAACGCAGATAATCTTGATCCAGTTTCTTTTTCAACTACTTTGCATTATGTGCAACCCAACTTAGTTGATGGAAGGGTTAAGGTGAGCCCTCCTTTGGAGGTTGCCGAAGAAGGGAGTGTCTTTTGGCGTTGTACATTAGTTGGTTATTTTGTGGGGAAGAGAATACCGTTTCAAATTGCTGACTCTATTGCTCACAAGATATGAGGGAGGTTTGGCTTATGTGAGGTTCTGACCTCAGATAATGGTTTATTTCTATTCAGATTTGCCAGCTTCCAAAAGCGTGTGGTTTTGGAGAAAGATCCTTGGTATTAGGCTGCCGTTGGTTCTCAAGCATTGGCAACCGAGCTTACCTCTGACCAAGGAGGACATCAACAAAGTTCCGGTGTGGGTTTGACTCTACAATCTGCCCTTTGAGTAGTGGGTTCCTTCATTGTACTATATATTGTAACATTTTTTTCTTAATGAAATTAATCAACCACTTTCGAAATTAGCTTCATCTTGAAAGTTTGGTTTTGTCCAAAATTGCTTAAGGGAGGATTCTTCTTATTTCATGCAATCGACTTATCTAAGGCGTGGCAACCTTAGTGGTGTCTCTGTGCTAGCAGAACACTACAAGGAATCATCTTAAGCGTTCTCAAAAACAAGTTCTTTGTGGGTTGTGGGTCTTCTTTGTGGCATTAGAAGGGTTTTGTTCCTACAGAATCAAATTCGCGGTGCTTGGGGTTCTATCCGTTGCGAGGAGTTTGCTTGGCCTTAAACATCCAAGTGAGTTCCGCGTCATTTGGTATCAGAGCTTAGGGTTCCAAGATCTGATTTTTCTATCTTTACTTTGTGTTTTTGATTTAGTCTTTATTGCGTTTGTTGGTCATCAAGATACTTGTTCATCTCATTCTTAGTTTTTGTGTTTCTTAAGTGTTTTTGCATTTTTGATCTGTCGGTGACCGACATACATGTCCCATACCAGCCTTCATACCGGTCTAACTAGGCATCACATAGCTACTGGAACCGGACTAGTATCATACCGGCCTACATACCGGTGTCGATACCGGTCTACCTAAAGATTACATAACTATTGGAACCAGAAAAAAAAATTCTTTAGGTGTCTGTGGATGGTAATTCAACAAAATTTCTAACAAATTTCCATCTGAATTTGCATACGTCCGTAGTTGTTTGCATGTTTGTTTGTTTGTTGTTCTAGTTTGTGATTTCTATATTCCAATTATTCTAGCTGTAGGTTTTCTTTGAATTGAGTCTACGTATTTGTTAAATTCTTACTCGTATTATTCCGTTTGCCCTATATTGGTTTCTTGTTGTTTATGCTAGCTTGAAAACTACACATTATTGTGAGCTTTTTGGTAAGTCATATTCATACTATATTGCGTGCAAACACGAGTGGATTGGAGTGATACGTATTTGAGTGTAAACATATGAGGGTGTGAGATTGTGAGGTTATATAATTTTGTTCACATATTTGTTTCTTCTAATCGATTTGTTGAAGCTTTTAGATGGTAGGTACTAGTTTGACAGTGGATGAAAAGCTTGTGGCTTTATAAAGGAAGTTTATGGATATGATGGAAAACATGAATGCTGCTTTCGATAAGTTGTCCAGGGAAGTAGAGAGTAATCAAACAGGCAGTGTTCCTAGAGCACCACCACCTCAGCATATACCACCACCTCAGAATGTGGCACCACGACGTATACCACCAGATGAAGAAAAAGCTAAAAATGAGTTTGATGATTCTGATGATCTTAATGATGAGGAGGAGAGATTTCAGCGAGGGCTTGATAGGAGGCCTAATAGGAGGTTTGATAGGAGGAATGATAGGAGGGATAGACGGTTTGATTTGTAGAGGTGCATTTGATGACAGAAGTGAGGATTATGACATGAGAGGTTATGGTAGACATGGTAATGTTGATGGTGATTTGAGCAGCATCAAGATCAAGATACCAAACTTCCGGGGCAAGAATGATCCTGAAGCGTATTTGGAGTGGGAGAAGAAGATCGAGTTGATTTTTAATTGTCATCATTACTCTAATGAGAAGAAGATCAATCTGGCCTCCATGGAATTCACTGATTATGCGATGATTTGCTGGGATCAGATTGTCACCAACCGAAGGAGAAATCATGAGAGGCCAATTCAGACATGGGAAGAACTTTGAGGTCTCATGAGGAAACGGTTCATACCCAGCCATTACTACCGAGAGTTGTATCAAAAACTACAACATCTGTATCAGGGAGCCAAGAGTGTAAAAGACTACTATACTGAGATGGAGGTTGCCATGATCAGAGCGAATGTAGTGGAGGATGCAGAGGCTACTATGGCACGGTTTCTAGGGAGCTTGAACAGAGAGATTGCCAACATGGTGGAGTTGTATCATTATGTTGATTTAGAGGATATGCTTCACATGGCTATCAAGTAGAGAGGCAATTGAAGAAGAAGTCTACATCCAGATTTGGTACTCATACTACTTCTGCATGGAAGGGGAAATGGGTTCCTAATGATCGACGGGATGGAAGCTTTAACAAGCCAAGGGCCGAACCTAGTGCCAAGAGTAAAGAAGTTGCAGAACAAAGCTAGGCTAGACCGAAATCTGAGAGTACATCACCAAAGACTAAGGACATCAGGTGTTTGAGCATGAGACACTATGCTTCACAGTGCCTTAACAGGCGCACCTTAGTGATTGATAAGAAGAGTGGTGAGGTACATTCTACAGACAATGAGGTTGAGGTTGATGATGATGAGCCTGAGATTGAGGATATTAGTGACACAGAGGGAGCTGCATACCCGCTAGATAACTTGTCATTAGTTGTCAAACGTGCTTTGAGTGCACAAATTGTTGAGGATGAGAGTGATCAGCAGAGGGAGAAAATATTTCATACTAGATGCCGTGTAAATGGCAAGGGGTGTAGTATAATCATTGATCGGGGCAGTTGTGCTAATTTCGCAAGTACATCATTAGTTGAGAGGTTGGGATTAGATTGCTTGAAGCATCCCAAGCCTTATAAGTTGCAGTGGTTAAATGATTGTGGCGAAATAAAGGTGACTAAACATGTATTATTGAGCTTTACCATTGGGCCATACACGGATGATGTCCTATGTGATGTGATACTGATGCATACAGGACATGGCAGTTTGATAGGAAGGTCATACACGATGGGTTCGAGAATAAGTATTCCTTTCAGCATAAGGAAAAACCCATTACCTTATACGCACTTACAGCGAAACAAGTCCACGAGGATCAAGTCAAGTTACAACTTGAGAGGGATAGAGAGAACGAGAGTGCAAACAGAACCTTTGAAAAAACATGTGAAGGGAGTGTGATCGAACCTAGTAAGGAAATTAAGGTTAAGGTTAAGGCCGTGAGTGTTCCCAAGGGGAGTGTGAGTGAACTTAGGGGGGAAACAAAAGGGCGAGTGAAAAAGAGCTTCCACATGGGTGAGGGTGAAGCTAGAAGAGCTTTTAAGGCTAGCAAGCTTATGCTTTTGCTAGTCTACAAGGAAAGTCGTGCTTGTATTGCTAATATTGACCCTTTGCTTCATGTGTCCATTTCATCTCTTTTGCAGGAATTCAGTGATGTGCTGACAGAGGACATTCCTAGTGGGCTTCCACCCATTAGACGTATTGAGCACCAGATAGATTTCATACCTGGCGCAGTCATTCCCAACAAACCAGCATACTGAAGCAATCCGGAGGAAACAAAGGAACTTAAGAAGCAAGTTAGGGAGTTGATGAAGAAAGGGTATGTCAGAGAAAGTATGAGTCCCTATGTGGTACCAGTTCTTCTAGTTCCTAAGAAAGATGGGTCGTGGCGTATATGCATTGATTGTCGAGCGATCAATTATATAACGGTAAAGTATCGTAACCTTATTCCTAGACTAGATGATATGTTAGATGAATTGCATGGTTCCAAAAGATTGATTTAAAAAGTGGATACCATCAAATTCACATGAGAGAGGGAGATGAGTGGAAAACAACATTTAAGAACAAATATGGCTTGTATGAATGGTTAGTTATGCCATTTGGTCTTACAAACGCACCTAGCATATTTATGAGATTGATGAATCATGTTATGCGTGCATTTATAGGTAAGTTTGTTGTAGTTTATTTTGATGACATCTTAGTTTACAGTAAAACATTAGATGATCATGTTACACATTTGAAGCATGTTCTTGAAGTGTTGAGGCAGGAAAAACTATATGCTAACTTTGGTAAGTGCACTTTTTGTATGGATAAGATTATTTTCCTTGGTTTTGTTGTAAGTGCAGATGGCATCAAAGTTGATGTAGAGAAGGTAAAGGCAATTCAGGATTGGCCTACACCGACAACTATGACAGAAGTCAGAAGCTTCCATGGATTAGCAAGCTTCTACCGCAAGTTTGTTAAAGACTTCAGCAGTATTGCAGCACCATTGAATGAAGTAGTGAGGAAAACTGTTGGCTTCAAATGGGGAGAAGAGCATGAGCATGCATTCCAGGATCTTAAAATGAAGTTGTGCAATGCACCAGTTTTGGCGCTGCCCAACTTTGACAAGACATTTGAAATTGAGCGTGACGCATCCGGGTTAGGCATTGGAGGGTTTCTTATGCAAGAAAAGCGACCAATAGCTTACTTTAGTGAGAAGCTGAATGGAGCAGTTTTGTGGTACCCCACATATGACAAAGAGTTGTATGCGTTAGTGAGAACCATTGAGACTTGGCAGCATTATCTGTGGCCTCGAGAGTTTGTGATCCATACAGATCATGAGTCATTGAAGCATTTGAAGGGACAAGGTAAGTTGAACAAACGACATGCACGATGGTTAGAGTTTGTTGAGACATTTCCATATGTAATCCGCTACAAACAAGGTAAGGAAAATATTGTCGCCGATGCACTATCGCGAAGGTATGCTTTACTTACTTCATTGAGTGCAAGAATGCTTGGGTTTGAATTTATTAAAGAACTATATGCAAGTGATACTGGCTTTAGTACTATCTATGCTGCATGTGAAAAATCTACCTTTAGTAAATTCTACCAACATGATGGGTTTCTGTTTAGGGAGAATAGATTATGCATTCCTGTTTGTAGTATGCGTGAGTTGTTAGTTAGGGAAGCACATGAGGGAGGTTTAATGGGGAACTTTGGCATTGCTAACACCTTAGGGGTATTGAGTGAACATTTCTATTGGCCTAAAATGCGGAGAGATATTGAGCGTTTGTGTGATAAATGCTTGATTTGTAAAAAGGCTAAATCTAAGGTTATACCTCATGGGTTGTACACACCATTGCTTGTACCTAGTGAGCCATGTGTAGATGTATCAATGGATTTTATATTGGGTTTACCTAGGACTAGGCAGAGTAGGGATTCCATCTTTGTAGTGGTTGATAGGTTCAGTAAGATGGCACACTTTATAACATGTTATAAGACTGATGATGCCACTAACATTGCTGATTTGTTCTTTAGAGAAGTAGTACGACTCCATGGAATTCCACGGAGTATAGTTTCAGATCGTGATGTTAAATTCCTTAGTAACTTTTGGAAAGTTTTATGGGTAAGTTAGGAACTAAACTTTTGTATTCTACTACTTGCCACCCCCAAACTGATAGGCAGACCGAAGTGGTTAATAGGAATTTGACTCAGTTATTGCGTACTATTATCACTAAGAACTTAAAAACTTGGGAGGATTGTTTGCCTTTTATTGAATTTGCATATTATCGTAGCATTCATTCTTCTACATCTTATTCACCATTTGAAATTATTTATGGTTTTCAGCCACTAACTCCATTAGATTTGTTACCATTGCCTGTTGACGAGCATGCAGGGTTAGATGGAAAATGGAAAGCTGATATGGTGAAACACATACATGAGAAAGCAAGAGTGCACATACAGCGGAAGAATGAGTAGTATGCTTCTCATGCAAATAAGGGAAGAAAGCTTGTGGTATTTCAACCTGGTGATTGGGTTTGGGTACACATGCGCAAGGAGAGATTTCCTTAACAGCATAAATCCAAGATACAATCGAGAGAGGATGGTCCATTTCAAGTCTTGGAACAGATTAATAATAATGTGTACAAGCTGAATTTACAAGGTGAGTATAATATGTCTGCTATATTTAATGTTTCTGACTTTACTCTTTTTGATGCAGATACAGATTCGAGGTCGAATCCTTTTCAAGAGGAAGGGAATGACACGAATCCAGCCACTCAAGGAACATTAGATGTCACTACCAGCAATATGATAGAGCCTTTACAAGTGCCATTAGGGCCAATCACACGCCAAAGAGTTAAGAAGATCAGAGATGCAATGGCGGGGCTAGCACAAAATGCCATGATTGAGTGTGACACAACTCCAGGGAATAATGGCAACACATGAGCGCTTCTATGGAGTGGGTCCAAAGCTATTTCACTTGACCCAAGTCATACCAGATTGACGTAACAGTAATTCCGAAGTCAAGTACCTTTTGGCGAATCAAGCCGAATTAATCCCAACACCAAATATTCGGCCAAGACATGACTTATTAGGCTTCAAAACACATCATTAAGTCTAAATACATAAAGCCCACGAATTTTGGGGATGTTTTGTCAAGGAGACAATTTAGACATGAATTTGAAAAACTTGCCACCTTTGTTGGATTTTTGTGTTTTTGTTGTTTTTCCTTTTGTTGAATTCTTTGGCAAAGTTGTTGATGACCTTAGCCACCTTGTTTGACATTTATGTTATGTTGTCTAGATTATTAAATGACTATTAAGGGCATAGCCTTTAAATAGCCATTAGTTAGCAAGTTAGGGTGTTTTGGTATTTTTGCACCTATTAGGGTTTCCTTCATTGTACTATATATTGTAACATTTCTTTCTTAATAAAATTAATCAACCATTTTCGAAATTAGCTTCATCTTGAAAGTTTGGCTTTGTCCAAAATTGCTTAAGGGAGGGATTCCCTTTATTTCATGCAATCGACTTATCTAAGGCGTGGCAACCTTAGTGGCATCTCTGTGCTAGCAGAACACTACAAGGAATCATCTTAAGGGTTCTCAAAGACAGGTTCTTTGTGGGTCTTCTTTGTGGCCTTGGAAGGGTTTTGTTCCTACAAAATCAAATTCGCGGTGCTTGAGGTTCTATCCATTGCGAGGGGTTTGCTTGGCCTTAAACATCCAAGTGAGTTTCGCGTCATATATTATCTTAAAACCTGACTTAATTGGATACCGCCTTTTTGGCCAGTTGGATTTAATTAAATTAATTTTAGCTTGACTTAATTGGATACCGCCTTTATGGTTGGTTTTAATCAGGATACCGCCTATATGATCGGTTGGTAATATAATGCAAATTTATATATTATAATAAGGAATATTTCTAGATTTGAAATAGTAAATGTGGATCCCCTAACCCCAACATATTATTTTTAATTTAGGGAAGTGATGAAGTATAATATTCACGAGTTTAATAATTGATTTAATTATATTATGTGTGATACTTTGGCTTGTTTATTGAATCTTAAACATAATGCTTCAATAAGATTGATGTGGTAAACTTAAAATGAACTTGGAAAAGAGATTTTAGGTTTCAGCCTTAGATGCAATAGCTCACGATCTCACCTTAGGTAGATTTCCCTTAGGGTAGATTTCCTTACAGGATAGACATATTCCTGTTGGGCGTGAGTAGCCACAATTGGAACTTAATCTTAATAAATTCAGAGTTTCTTGGTTAACATAGACATATAGTTAATTGGGTTGGTTTTGTTTCTTTGACCCTTTTTTGACCTCTTTCCCCTCCTCACCCTCTTCATTCCCCTCTTTCTTCATCACTTTCCCCTCTGTTTCTGTGATGCCGGGCTCTAGCTTGCCAGTTTTGGGGCTGCGCCGACCTGCACAGGGTCATTTGGCTGTTAGATCTGTGGAACGTGAACCCTCCTTAGCCTCTCCCGTTGCTGCTTTGTCGTGTCTGGGTACTGGTTATATACGTCTCGGTCCTTCATCGGGTCCTTCTACTTCTCTTCCGGCTCCGTGGGACCATGCTTTGCTAGGGATGGGTGACTCTCATTTGGTGTGCTATCACTCTGTGATTGGTAGTATGAGATCTCGGTGCCCTGCCGGCGAGCAGGTTTTGTGTGATATGCGGTCTGTTTCTTCTCCATTATGTGAGGTTTAGGATATGATTGTGTGTGATCATGGTTTGGGTGTGGCTGTTGGTGAGGAGCTTGTTGGCACTGGAGGGGCTGTTTTGGCCGATTTAGGTGTTTCCATGGGTCAAGGTGTTTCTGTGACTAGTTCTGGGGGGGGATAAGATTACTTCGGCAGTGTACGTCTCTACTCCTGCTGTTGTGATTAGTGATGCCGTGACTGTGAGTACTCTTGCTGGTGGTTTTATGACAGTGGAAGTGCCCCTTACCTCTTCTGGTTTACACCCTGTGGGTGAGGATTTGGTCTGTAATGTTGGGACTATCTTGGCCGATTCTTGTGCTGCCGTAGGTAAGGGTACCATTTCAGTGAATGTTTCCGGGAGGGCTTTTATTGCGTTAGTTGTGTGTAATTCTACTCCTATGGGTGTGGATGGTGATGCCGTATGTGTGAGTAATATTTTTGGTGATTCTAAGACAGTGTCTATTCCGGTTGGTGGTGTGACTATTTCGACTTCTGTTGTTGATTCGTCGACAATGAGTTTGAGTGTTTTAGTTGATGATGTTAATGATTATGGGGTTGCCAAGTCAGATGGCGAATGTCTGAATGTTCAAGTGTCTATACGTTCGGGGTTTGGGGGCGATGGAGTTGGAGGTACCTTGAGCTATGCTAAAGTGTTAAATGGTTCTAACATAGTAGATTATCCTGATTCAATGTCTGCGTCTACTACCTTACACTATGTCAAATCGAATGTTATTGATGGACGAATTAAAGTGCGTCCCCCTTTGGAGGTTGCTGAAGAAGGAAGTGTATTCTGGCGTAGCACTTTAGTTGGGTATTTTGTGGGGAAAAGACTACTGTTCCAAATTGTAAACTCTATTGCTCACAAGATTTGGGGGAGGCTTGGCTTGCGGGAGGTTCTGACTTCTGACAATGGTTTCTTCTTGTTCGACAATTTTCAAGAAGCTTGTGCGGTTTTGGATAAAGCCCCGTGGCATATGGATAATAGGCCGTTGGTTCTCAAGCTTTGGCAACCAGGTTTACCTATACTAAGGATGACCTCTTTAAATTTCCGGTGTGGGTTAGACTTTTTAATCTGCCTTTTGAGTTTTGGACTGCTAATGGACTTAGTTTTGTGGCCAGTGCGGTTGGTAAACCTCTCAATGCTTACCATATTACCCTTTCTAGAAAAAGGCTTAGTTTTGCTCGTGTTTGTGTTGAAATTGATGCTCGATCTGGTCGTCTATCATTTGCTTCTCAGATCTGGTCGTCTATTTTGGCAAAGTGTGGTATAGATTGGTGCTCTTGTGACTGGATGCAGACTATTAAGTGGATGGAGCAGTACAGTAGTGGATCTTTGTGTCATTTACTTGTTCGATTATTCTTTGCCGCTGCAGTTTACTTCATATGGAAGGAGAGGAATGCTCGACTACATGATGAGTCTCTTAGCCCATATAGAGTTCTCTTGACCAATATTATGTTTACTGTATGGACTCGTGCTAGTTTGTCAAAAAAGGTGAAGCTTTCATATGATAATAGATGGCTTCAACAATCTTGGTAACTATCCGACGATATTTTTTGATTTGATTTTGCTTATCTTTTAGCATTTTGGCTTTTGTTCTGTAGCTAGGAAGGCCTGTCTTCCTTAGCTCTCTGGGATATGCCATTGTGCTTTTGTTTTTCTTTGGTTAATATACTTACTTTATCCACACAAAAAATTGATGCTCGAAACCCTCTGGTAGAGAATATTGACTTCCAGTGTCCTAATGGTACTCGGTTACAGGTTAGGGCTAAATTCGAGTGGGTTCTTGTGAAATGTTCTACTGGTGAGGTTTTTGGTCACTTGTTGAATTCTTACCCTAGGGAGGAAAGTAAGCCTTCTCAGACCTGGGTTCCTAAGCCCTCCACTTACGGGTACATTTATTACGGTTGAGGCGGTTAAAGATAAGAAGGGTGCATGGATTTTGGTTTCTAAGATGAAGAGAGGTAAGGCAGCGACTTTGACCACTCCCGTTAGTTCGAGTGGCAATGTGATTCTGGGTGATTCTGCTAACAGGTTTTTGTTTTGAGTGAGTGCTCTACTAAGATTTTGGAACCGGTTCTAGTAGTTTTTTCTGTGCTAGTTGATACGTCTAAGGAAGTTGTTGTGGAGGCTGAGGGTAAGAGGGAGGAGGGTGAGTGTTCTGTTATTACATCACTGCATGTCAAGGATCTTCCTGAGGCTGCTTTAGCTGAGATTCCGCCTATTGGGGTTTACGTTTTGCCCCTTCCCAATGATAACAGTTTGGCTGTCAAGGCTAAAGATTCTTCAGAGATAAATAAATTATTTTATGGCTACAAATCTAAGAAGGGTTCGGGAGGTAAGAGAAGTCAGAAACGACAGTCCATGAAAGGGGCTAGACGGCGTTGATCTGTATGGGTGGGTTCTTCTTTCCTATCTGTTTTTATGATTTTTGGTTGCTGAAATATTCGGGGTCTCAATGACCCTATGAAACAAGCTAAAGTTAGGAGGTTTTTTCGTGATGAGAAGCTTTCTCTGTGTGGTTTAGTTGAAACCAAGGTAATGGATATTAATTTTGTGAGTGTCTCTCGAGCTATAAACCCTTCGTGGAAGTTCTTTTGCCATTCAAATGTTCTTCTGTTTGGCCGTATTTGGGTTTGTTGGAATCCTAGTGACATTGATGTGAGCATTATTCGTTCTTCGTCTCAAGCTATACATTGTCATGTGTCTCATGTTTCTGCTTTTTGGAGCTGTGTGGTTTCTGTGGCTTATGGTGAGTGTGACTATGAGAAGCGTAGGGAGCTATGAGGCGACTTGATTACTTGTGGCAGTGACTTTGATGATTCTCTGTGGTTAGTTATGGGGGATTTCAACGCCATCCGTACATTGTTTGAGCATATTGGTGGTTCTTTGTCGTGGCCATCTTGGAAAGATGATCTGAGTTGCTGCTTGGGCCAGGCTGGTTTGGATGATCTTCAGTTTTCTGGCTGTCGTTTTACGTGGTTTAATAAGCAGGTTCACTCTCCTATCTTGCGTAAGCTTGATCGTGTTATTGCTAACTCCTCTTGGGAGTGTCTCTTCCCGGGTTCGGTTGCCCGATTTCTTCCCCCTCAGATTTTGGATCACTCTCCTATGGTTGTTAAGCTTGCTGAGCTCCCAAAGAGGAAAATTCCTTTCAAGTTCTTTGACTTTTGGGCTGATCATCCTGATTTCCTCTATGTTGTGGCTAGGGCTTGGGATATTGATGTTCGTGGTACTCCGATGTTCCGTTTGTGTAGTAAGTTGAAGAGTGTTAAGGTGGATTTGAAGAAGTTTAATGCTGAGAACTTCTCTAATATTTCGGGTAGGGTCTTGGAGATTATAAGGGAATTGGATAGGGTGTAGTGTGCTTTGCAGGATAGCCCTAGTGACTCTGCTTTGTTAGCAGAAGAGGCGCGACTTTCTTTATGTTATGGTGATTTGAGTCGGGCTGAGGAGGGCTTCAATAGACAGAAATCACGTGTTCAATGGCTCAACATTGGGGATCATAATTCGAAATTCTTCTTTACTGCTATGAAGAGTCTTCATTGTCGTAGTAAAATTACTTATGTTTCTAAGGAGGATGGGACTCGTTTGGAGGATGATGTTTTGGTTAGGGAGGAGATTGTATCTTTTTATGAGACTCTTTTGGGGCCCCAACCTTGTCAGCAGGATATTGATAGGGATCTTCTACACTCCACTATTTCTAATCATGTGTCTGTTGAGTAGAGGGATACACTTGCCCTGGAGGTTTCTAATGAGGAGATTAAGTTTGTCTTGTTTTCTCTGAAGGAATATAAGGCTCCTGGTCCAGACGGGTTTAATTCGGGTTTCTTTAAGAAGACTTGGAGTATTGTGGGTGATGATGTCATTTATGCTATTAATGCTTTCTTTTGTTCAGGGCGTCTCTTGAAGTAGGTTAATGCTACGACTATTGCTTTGATCCCGAAGATACCCAACCCTTCCCAGGTTAAGGACTTCTGACATATTTCCTATTTTCTATTGTAACACTATTTATAAATGCATTGCCAAGCTTATTACGAATCAGATTAAGATCGTCCTTCCTTCTGTGGTCAGCTCTAATCAATCTGCTTTTGTTGAGGGGCGGCGTATTTGTGATAACATTTTATTGTGCCAGGAACTGGTGAGGAATTACCATCGGAGTGGTGGAACCCCAAGATGTGCTCTTAAGATTGATTTGATGAAATCTTATGATACTGTCCGTTAGGATTTTATGGTTTAGGTGTTGCAAACTTTTGGTTTTCCTGAGAGGATGGTGGGCTTGATTCGGGAGTGTATGACCTCTACTATTAATGGGGAATGGAATGATTTTTCTCCGGGGGCCGTGGTTTGCGACAAGGGGATCCTATGTCTCCTTATCTTTTTGTTTTGGCTATGAAAGTTCTCACAGGCTTACTTCAGACTATGTCTCATGATCGGGGTTTCAAGTTTCATTGGCATTGTTCTAAGGAGCGACTGACTCATCTTTGTTTTGCTGATGACCTTATGATTTTTTGTAAGGCGGATTCTCCCTCAGTCTCTTTGGTTAAGGATTGTCTTTGGCAGTTTATGGGTTTATCTGGTTTGGTCCCGAATCCAGCTGAGAGTCATCTTTTCTCCTCCGGTATTTCTTCTTCTTTAAAGGATCGGTTGCTTCATTTGTTGGGTTTCTAGGAGGGTTTTCTCCCAGTTCGCTATTTGGGAGTCATTTTGATTTCTTCTAAGCTCCGGGCTTCAGATTGTGCTTCTCTTGTTAAACGTATCGTCCAGCATGCCAAGAGTTGGAGTAGTAGGTTTCTTTCGTTTGCAGGGCGGCTTCAGCTCATCAAGTCGGTTTTGTTCTCTATTCAGTTTACCGACGACTCTCTACGTCATCTTCTTGTTCGGCTGTCGTTTGCTGCGTCAATTTACCATATCTGGAGGGAGAGGAATGCCCGCACCCATGATGGGCCTCCTCGCCCTATTTTTGTTCTTCTCAGTGATATTGTATTTACTGTCCGGTCTCATGCTAACTTTTTTGTGGAAGGTGAAACCATCTTATGATAATAAATGGCTTCACCTCTCCTAGCACCTGCCCGATGACATCTTCTTATGATCTTGTTTTCCTTGTAGCCGTAAGGCTTTTCTTGTAGGATGGCCTGTCCTCTCTAGTTGTATGGGGTATGCCCCTTTGCTCCTGTATAGTTTTTGACATGAGTCCAACCACACCAGAGACATTACAGCATGCAGCTAACAACTTGGAAGAACCCATGCAGTTTCCAACAGGTCCAATCACTCGCCAAAGAGCAAAGAAGATCAGAGAGGCCTTTGCGGGACTAGCTCAGAGCTATGTGACCAGTTGCAGCAACCGAGTCAAGTGCACACCAGAGACATATATGGGCATAACCAGAGAGGTCCCCAAGCTATTTCATTTGACCCAGATCAGCTCACGACTGAAGCATAGCAGAGTAGCTTCAGCACCAGCATCCTTTTGACCCGATTTCACCCATTTTGGGACCATGTTGAATTCGGCCAAATGGGGGCATTTTTGTCATTTGTGCTCGACATTTTGACTTTATTTATGATGTAATTAGCATGGTTGACTATGCCATTAGGCTTAATTATGCTTAGAACCTTGCTTATTGAGTAAGCATGTCAATTTACTATTTGATGTAAGCACCTCAAATTAGCTTAAGTTAGATTAGTTTCTAATCATTGTTTTAAGCTACTTTAGGTGGGAAAAGACTTTTGGGGACGTGCTTGAGTGAATGGTTTGGGTAGTTTTCAGGTCTTTTGGTAATTTCACTTTAGGGACATTTTTGTCCATTCACACCTTTAGGGTTTCTCTTTGTAAACTATTTAAACTTTGTTTTCTTCTTCTTTGGAATAACATTCACGACATTTTCATCAAACTTTGAAGCTTTTAAGCTTTGGCTATGGCTAAATTTCTTGTAAGGGAGGGATTCCCCTTTTCAAGTTCAAATTGACTTATCTAAGCTTGGCAACTTAGTGGCGTCTCCATTGCTAGCAAAATACAATCTGATTCCATGCTTGTGGTTATCATGGACGTGAGTTTCATGGTGGTTAGGGGCTGATCTTGGTTGGGTTTTGTTCCTACAAAATCAGTATTCAAAGTTCTTGGGGTTTTGAGAAAGATGCTTGGGGTTTGCTTGGTTTCCAACCCAAGTGAGTTCTTGTCATTTGGTATCATGAGCTTAGGGTTCTGAGGTCTGATTTCCTATCCTTTGTGTTGTTTAATCTTGTATTCATCTTTGTTTTTGTTGTTGTTGTTGATTTGGCCATTAAGGAATTTGTCCTCAAGTTTCGGCCATTGGTGTCTTGTGTGTTCTTTGTTGTTTCTTGCATATTTGTGATCCTTGTTGCATGAATAACAATCTGTCCTTTAGTAGTTTGTGCTAATTTTGAGTATTTCTTTGAGTTAAGCTTTGGCTACTTAGGTCAAAATTGGGGCTTTTGTTTCTTTGCTTCAATCAAGTGTTTAGTTGTTAATTTTATGTTACTAGGACGTGTTTAACATTGTTATTAAGTTATTAGTTTCAAAAATCAAAAAAAAAAAAAAAGAATCAGATCAGATTCGACCTAGTGAGATTTATTGATATATCTTGTCTTGCTATTGTTGAATACATGCAATTAGAGTTGTTTCCATAGGTATTATTCATATCAACTTTGCAAAAATCAGATTGACATCATTCATCTTGGCATTTACGTGAGCTTACTTGTTTGCATTCTTGTGAAGTTAGCACAATCTTGTGAGTTTTTGTGAAAAGAAAGAAAGATTGAGTGCATTATTGATGAATGTGAATGTGTAATTGATGAAACAAATCTGAATGCACCAAATTTGGTGATGGGAGTGAGTTTGTATCATTGTTATCTTGCTGATTTGTGTTTGTTAATGTTGAAGATCAAGTGAAGCAAGGTTGAGTGAAACAAATTTGCACTAATTCGTGTGTATCCAAGCAGTATCACTTGCCACCTCTTGAAATATTGTTATATAAGTGAAGAGGCAATAATTCATCATAGCTTGACATGGGAACTTGTGTGTAATCATTTGTTTTTAAGGTGCTTGAAGAGGCAAGTAGCTGCATCACCTAGTTGCTTACAAAAACTATTTACTTAGCTTGTAATTTGACTTGGCTGAATTGGAAATTGAGTTAGTTACATTGTAACTAGATCATTTATACTCATTTGCAAGTGAAAGGTAGACATTACCACATTGCCGAATTGATTATATGAGTTACATTGCCATTTGAGTTGTATTTACATGTATTGCAAGTGCTAAGGATATATAACTTGAAAATTACCGAATGTGGTAATCTTGTTATTTGCATTGTATTTCATTGGCTTTGTATACACTTTGAGTGTGAGAGACAAAAGAAAAGAGTGAAAAAAAGAGTTAAAAAAAAAAGAGGAAAAAAAGAAAGAAAAGAAAAAGTGAGACAAAAACAAGCGAGTGATCACAAGATTGGCTATTGTCACATTGAGTGCTTGCTTGTTTGTTTGCGCATTTAGCTAACTCGTCTTTTTTCTTATTCCGTGCACTCTAGCTTAAGTCTCTTTGATTGAGTCTTCGTGATTATTATTCTTATTCGCATTATTCCACCTGCACTATATACATTATTGGTTCTTTGTGTTTCTGCTAGCTTGTGGACTACACCTTAGTTGACCATTCTGGGAATTGAGTTGATTTGTAATTGAATTGAGGAAGAACTCAATAGTGGTAAAAGGCAGTGAGTGTGAGCACAGTATCGGGTAAAAGCCAATAGAGTACAAACACGAGTGGAGTGATATAATTGAGTGTAAACACGTGAGATTGTGAGTTTGAGAGGATTTTACATATCGTATTACTTTCTTGTTATTACTAATTTGTTTGTTGAGCTTTGAAATGGCAGGTGTTAGTTTAACCGTCGATGAGAAGCTTGCAGCTATGGATAGAAAGTTTACAGATATGATGGAGAATATGAATGCTGCATTGGAAAGGTTGTCCAAGAGTGTAGAGAGTATTCAGTCGGGCAGTGTTCCCAGAGCACCACCACCTCAGAATGTACCACCACCTCATAATGTACTACCACCTCATAATGTACCACCACCTCATAATGTGCCACCACGTCGAGTACCACCGCAACATATACCATCAGATGAAGAAGAAGCTGAGAATGACTTTGATGATTTTGATGATCTTGATGATGTTGAGGAGAGGTTTCAGCCTAGACAAGATAGGAGGCATGGTAGGGGGTTTGGTAGAGGGTGTGATAGGAGGTTTGATGGGAGACATAATAGGAGGGATAGACGATTTGATGATAGAGGTGCGTTTGATGATAGGCGAGGGGATTATGATCGAAGGGGTTTTGGTAGACGGGGGGACTTAGATGGAGATCTAGGTAGCATTAAAATCAAGATACCAACCTTTCAGGGGAAGAATGATCCCGAGGCTTATTTGGAATGGGAGAAGAAGATTGAGCTGATATTCAATTGCCATCACTACTCAGATGAGAAGAAAATCAGTCTGGCAGCTATTGAGTTTACTGATTATGCCATGATATGGTGGGATCAGCTTGTTACTACTCGGAGAAGAAACTATGAGAGACCAGTTCAGACTTGGGAAGAACTCAGAGGTCTTATGAGGAAGAGGTTCATTCCGAGCCATTACTACCGTGAGTTGTATCAGAAGCTACAACATCTGTATCAAGGTACCAAGAGTGTTGAGGATTACTACACAGAGATGGAAGTTGCCATGATCAGGGCGAATGTAGTTGAGGATGCAGAGGCTACTATGGCACGGTTTCTTGGAGGCTTAAATAGGGAGATTGCCAACATGGTGGAGTTACATCATTATGTTGATTTGGAGGACATGCTTCACATGGCTATCAAGGTAGAGAGGCAACTCAAGAAGAAGGCCACATCCAGATTTGGTACTCACTACTTCTACTTGGAAGGGGAAATGGGTTCCGAATGAGAAGCGAGATGGAGGCTTTAACAAGCCTAGAGGTGATTTCAGTGGAGGCTTTAACAAGCCTAGAGCCGAACCTAGTGGTAAGGGTAAAGAGGTTGCAGAATCGAGTAAACCTAGACCTAAACCTGAGGGTACCGCTACGAGAACTAAGGATGTCAAGTGTTTCAAGTGTTTGGGCATGGGACACTATGCTTCACAATGTCCCAATAGGCGCTCCTTAGTGATTGACAAGAGCGGAGATGTGTACTCTACAGATGAGGTTGTTGAGGATGAGATGCCGGAGTTAGAAGATGCTAGTGACCATGAGGGAGCTGCATACCCTTTAGATAACTTATCCCTAGTTGTTAAGCGTGCTTTGACAGCACAAGTTGTTGAGGATGAGAGTGATCAGCAGAGGGAGAACATATTCCACACCAGATGCCGTGTGAATGGTAAGGGTTGTAGTATGATTATAGATGGAGGCAGTTGTACCAATGTGGCTAGCACGACTTTGATTGAGAGATTGGGGTTGAGTTGCTTGAAGCACCCCAAGCCTTACAAGTTGCAGTGGTTAAATGATTGTGGTGAAGTGAAGGTAACGAAGCAGGTATTATTGAGCTTTACCATTGGGCCTTACACAGATGATGTTCTATGTGATGTGATTCCGATGCATGCGGGTCATATACTTTTGGGGAGGCCGTGGCAGTTTGATAAGAAGGTGATTCATGATGGGTTCAAGAATAAGTATTCATTTCAACATAAAGGGAAACCCATATACATACTATACCACTTACACCAAAGCAAGTCCATGAAGATCAGGTTAAGTTGCAACTTGAGAGGGATAAAGAGAGGGCGAGTGCAAACACTAACTTGGGGGAAACTAGTGAGAGTGTGAAAAATAAGGCCAAGGCCGAGAGTTTACCCAAGGGAAGTGAGAGTGAAAGTAAGGGGGATACCAAAGGGAGAGTGAAAAGAAGTTTCTACATGGGTGAGGGTGAAGCGAGGAGAGCTTTCAAGACTAGCAGCCTGATGCTATTGTTAGTTTACAAGGAGCCCCATGTTTATTTTTCTAACACTGACTCTTTGCTTCCTATGTCTATTTCATCTCTTTTGCAGGACTACAACGATGTACTGACTGAGGACATTCCTTGTGGGCTTCCACCCATTAGAGGCATTGAGCACCAGATAGACTTCGTACCTGGAGCAGTCATTCCCAACAGGCCATCCTATAGAAGCAATCCTGAGGAGACAAAGGAACTTCAACGGCAAGTGCGGGATTTGATGGACAAGGGGTATGTAAGGGAAAGCATGAGTCCTTGTGCAGTACCAGTGCTTCTAGTTCCTAAGAAAGATGGGACATGGCGGATGTGTGTTGATTGTCGAGCCATCAATAATATAACGGTAAAGTATCGCCATCCTATTCCTAGGCTAGATGACATGTTAGATGAATTGCATGGTTCCAAGATATTTAGTAAGATTGATTTGAAAAGTGGATACCATCAAATTCGCATGAGAGAGGGAGATGAGTGGAAAACCGCATTTAAGACCAAATATGGATTATATGAATGGTTAGTTATGCCATTTGGTCTTACAAACGCACCTAGCACATTTATGAGATTAATGAATCATGTTATGCGTGCATTTATAGGTAAGTTTGTTGTGGTATACTTTGATGACATCTTAGTTTACAGTACATCGATTGAGGAGCATGAATTACATTTGAGACATGTACTTGATGTTTTACGAAAAGAACAACTGTATGCTAACTCTGACAAATGCACATTTTGCATGGATAGACTTGTTTTTCTTGGATTTGTTGTGAGTGCAGATGGCATCGAGGTAGATGTGGAGAAGGTGAAGGCAATTCAGGAATGGCCTACACCAACTACAGTGACAGAAGTCCGAAGCTTTCATGGCTTAGCGAGCTTCTATAGGAGATTTGTCAAGGACTTCAGTAGCATTGCCGCGCCATTGACCGAGGTAGTAAAGAAGACAGTTGGTTTTCAATGGGGCGAGGCGCAAGAGCGAGCATTCCAGGATCTTAAAGCGAAGTTATGCAGTGCGCCCATTTTGGCACTACCCAACTTCGAGAAGACATTTGAAATTGAGTGCGACGCATCAGGGTTAGGTATTGGAGCAGTTCTTATGCAAGAAAAGCGGCCAATAGCCTATTTTAGTGAGAAGCTGAATGGAGCAGCTTTGAGGTACCCCACGTACGATAAAGAGTTATATGCGCTTGTGAGAGCACTTCAGACGTGGCAGCACTACTTGTGGCCTAAAGAGTTTGTGATCCACACCGACCATGAATCATTAAAACACTTGAAGGGTCAAGGTAAGCTGAATAAGCGACACGCAAAATGGATGGAATTCGTTGAGTCATTTCCATATATTATACGCTACAAGCAAGGTAAAGAAAACATCGTGGCCGATGCATTATCTCGCAGGTATGTTTTAATTACTTCAATGCATGCACGGATGTTGGGATTTGATTTGATTAAGGAACTATATGAGTGTGATTCTGATTTTGGTGAGATTATTGTTGCTTGTGCAAAGTCATCTTTTGGAAAGTTTTACATTCATGACGGTTTCTTATTTAAAGCGAACAGGTTGTGTGTTCCTACTTGTAGTATGCGTGAGTTGCTTGTGAAAGAAGCGCATGGGGGAGGTTTGATGGGGCATTTTGGGATTACTAAGACTTTAGCTATTTTACATGAGCACTTTTATTGGCCTAAAATGAAACGTGATGTTGAGCGTATTTGTGATCAGTGTCTAACATGTAAGCATGCTAAATCTAAATTAATGCCACATGGTTTGTATACTCCTTTGCCTGTACCTAGCGAACCTTGGGTTGATATATCGATGGATTTTGTGTTAGGGTTGCCAAGGACAAAGAGGGTAGAGATTCAATCTTTGTTGTAGTTGATAGATTTAGTAAAATGGCTCATTTCGTTGCATGTCATAAAACCGATGATGCTACAAACATTGCAGATTTATTTTTCAGAGACATAGTGCGACTCCATGGTATACCTAGGAGTATTGTATCTGATAGAGATGTTAAGTTCCTTAGCCATTTTTGGAAGGTGTTGTGGGCTAAACTAGGCACCAAACTATTGTATTCTACCACATGTCACCCACAGACTGATGGACAAACGGAGGTAGTTAATAGGACTTTATCTCAATTATTGCGCACTATAGTTGGTAAGAATTTGAAGAGTTGGGAAGATTGTTTGCCATTTATTGAGTTTGCATATAATCGTAGCATTCATTCTTCTACATCATTTTCACCTTTTGAGATTGTTTATGGTTTTCAGCCACTAACTCCATTGGATTTGTTACCATTACCTATTGATGAGCATACAGGGTTAGATGGCAAAAGGAAGGCTGATTTGGTGAAGCATATCCATGAGAAGGTAAAAGAGCACATTCAACGAAAGAACGAGCAATACGCTTCTCATGCAAATAAGGGAAGAAAACGTGTAGTCTTTCAACCTGGTGATTGGGTTTGGGTACACATGCGTAAAGAGAGATTTCCCGAACAGCGTAAATCTAAGCTACAATCGAGAGGAGATGGACCTTTTCAAGTCTTGGAAAGGATCAATGACAATGCATATAAGCTGGATTTGCAAGGTAAGTACAACGTCTCTGCTACTTTTAATGTTTCTGACTTAACTCATTTTGATGCAGGTTCAGATTCGAGGTCGAATCCTTTTCAACAAGGAGGGAATGACATGAGTCCAACCACACCAGAGACATTACAGCATGCAGCTAACAACTTGGAAGAACCCATGCAGTTTCCAACAGGTCCAATCACTCGCCAAAGAGCAAAGAAGATCAGAGAGGCCTTTGCGGGACTAGCTCAGAGCTATGTGACCAGTTGCAGCAACCGAGTCAAGTGCACACCAGAGACATATATGGGCATAACCAGAGAGGTCCCCAAGCTATTTCATTTGACCCAGATCAGCTCAGACTGAAGCATAGCAGAGTAGCTTCAGCACCAGCATCCTTTTGACCCGATTTCACCCATTTTGGGACCATGTTGAATTCGGCCAAATGGGGGCATTTTTGTCATTTGTGCTCGACATTTTGACTTTATTTATGATGTAATTAGCATGGTTGACTATGCCATTAGGCTTAATTATGCTTAGAACCTTGCTTATTGAGTAAGCACGTCAATTTACTATTTGATGTAAGCACCTCAAATTAGCTTAAGTTAGATTAGTTTCTAATCATTGTTTTAAGCTACTTTAGGTGGGAAAAGACTTTTGGGGACGTGCTTGAGTGAATGGTTTGGGTAGTTTTCAGGTCTTTTGGTAATTTCACTTTAGGGACATTTTTGTCCATTCACACCTTTAGGGTTTCTCTTTGTAACCTATTTAAACTTTGTTTTCTTCTTCTTTGGAATAACATTCACGACATTTTCATCAAACTTTGAAGCTTTTAAGCTTTGGCTATGGCTAAATTTCTTGTAAGGGAGGGATTCCCCTTTTCAAGTTCAAATTGACTTATCTAAGCTTGGCAACTTAGTGGCGTCTCCATTGCTAGCAAAATACAATCTGATTCCATGCTTGTGGTTATCATGGACGTGAGTTTCATGGTGGTTAGGGGCTGATCTTGGTTGGGTTTTGTTCCTACAAAATCAGTATTCAAAGTTCTTGGGGTTTTGAGAAAGATGCTTGGGGTTTGCTTGGTTTCCAACCCAAGTGAGTTCTTGTCAGTTTTGTTTTTGGTTAATATACTTACTTTATCAAAAAAAAAGTTTATTGGTCTTCTTTATTCATTCTTCCTATGTCTATTATTAAGAAGGTCGAGACGACTCTGAGATCATTCCTTTGGAAGGGTAGTGAGCTTTCTTCCTCAGGGGCAAGAGTAGCTTGGAGGACTGTTTGTTTACCTTTGAAAGAAGGGGGTTTGGGGATTAAGAGTTTGGCAACATGGAATAGAGCGGCTATTGTTAAGCATTTATGGTTTCTTTGCTTTGGTCAGGTCTCCTCCTGGTCGAATTGGGTTCAGTCTTACTTCCTTCGGGGTCGGAGATTGCTCTTGGAGTTGGCGGAAGATTCTGGAACTTCGTTCTTAGGCTCGTTAGAGAATGGGGTTTAGGATTGGGAATGGTGAGAAGACGCTGCTTTGGTTTGATAACTGGCATCCGCTGGGTCCGATTGTGGATACGTTGGGTGAGAGAGTTATTTATGACTCTAGCTTGGATAGGATGGCTACAGTTGCTACTATTATCTTTGATTCTTCTTGGCGTTGTCCCCTTGCTAGATCAGAAGCCCTTGTTGAGCTGGCTCAGACCCTTCTTTCATATCGTTCTTGTTTGAGGGAGGATGAGTTGGTTTGGGAGGATGACAGTAGAGGGAGGTGGTCTGTGGCTAGCCTTGGAATGAGATGAGGATGAGGGGCTTTGATTCGCTGGCACCGGGTTGTTTGGTTTAGTAAAGCTATTCCTCGCCATTCTTTTTTGCTTTGGATGACTATTTAAGGTGGCCTTTATACCTAGGATCATCTTATGAGTTTTGGTATCTCTGCTTGCTCACGATGCATCCTTTTTTGTTGTTCAAGTGAGGATGTTGATCATATTTTCTTCCAATGCTCTTTCTCTTTGACATGATCCAAGCCGACAACAAAGCAAAAGACCCATTACAAGTACCAGAAGGGTCAATTACGAGGCAGAGGACCAAAAGACTCAGAGAAGCAATGACGGGATTAGTTCAGAGTGTTATGGCCGATTAACCTCTGAAAATCAGACTCTGAAATCAGACCCTGAAAAGTAACCTCTGAAATCAGACCCTGACCAGTAGCCTATGAAATCAGACCCTGAAAAGTAACCTCTGAAATCAGACAGTGACCAGTAGCCTCTAAAATCAGACCCTGACGAAAAGCCTCTGAAATTAGAACCTAAATCAGCCTCTGAAATCATAACCTTAATCAGCTACTGAAATCAGAAACTTAAATAGCTTCTGAAGTTTTTAAAAAAAAGGGACTTGAGTGATAGTGATCACTTGGCAAAAAAAAAAAGTAAAAAAAGTGAAAATTTTTGGTTGATTTTAGTTTGTTCCATATTATCATTTGGGTGTCCGTGAAGGGTATTTCATCAAAATTTCTATAGAGGTGCCAAATTTTCTCCCGAAATTGCATACGACCGTGAATTTGCATGCTTATTTTTTTTTGCATTGTGCTAATTGTTTACTTCTTTATTCTAATTACTCTAGCTTAAGTATTATTGATTGAGTATTCATCATTCTATTCCTGTTCGCATTTTATTTCCGCATGCCCTATATATATTATTGGGTCCGTTGTGTTTCATGCTAGCTTTAGGACTACACTTGGTTTTGTATTCTTGGATTGAGTGTGATTCACATTTGAATTGAGGAAGAACTCAAGAGTGGTAAAAGGCAGTGATTGTGAGCACAATATCGGGTAAAAGCCAATAGAGTGCAAACACGAGTGGAGTGATATCATTCGAGTGTAAACACGTGAGATTGTGATGATTTACATATTTGCTTTACTTTCTTGTTATTTCTAATATGTTTGTTTAGTGTTGAGATGGCAGGTCTAACCACTGATGAAAAGCTTGAGGCTTTGGATAGGAAATTTACAGATATGATGGAGAACATGAATACTGCTTTGGAGAGATTGACCAAGAGTGTAGAGAGTATTCAAACTGATAGCGGTCCCAGAGCACCACCACCCTAGCATATATCACCACCTCAGAATGTATCACCACCTCATAATGTGCCACCTCGACGTGTACCACCACAGTATGTACCACCAAATGAAGAGGAAGCTGAAAATGAGTTTGATGATTCTGATGGTCTTGATGATGTGGAGGAGAGATTTCAGCCTGGGCATGATAGGAGGCCTAATATGAGGTTTGATAGGAGGAATGATAGGAGGGATAAACGATTTGACGATAGAGGTACATTTGATGCCAGAAAAGGGGATTATGATAGGAGGGGATATGGTAGACGAGGAGATGTAGATGGTGATCTAGGTAGCATCAAGATCAAGATACCAACATTCCACGGCAAGAATGATCCTGAAGCTTATTTAGAATGGGAAAAGAAAATAGAATTGATTTTCAGCTGTCATCACTACTCAGACGAGAAGAAGATCAATCTGGCAGCAATTGAGTTTACCGATTATGCTATGATTTGGTGGGATCAGCTTGTCTCTACTCGGAGGAGAAATTATGAGAGACCAGTTTAGACATGGGCATAACTTAGAGCACTCATGAGAAAAAGATTTATACCCAGCCATTATTATAGGGAATTGTATCAGAAACTACAACATCTGTATCAGGGGACCAAGAGTGTTGAGGACTATTACACCGGGATTGAAGTTGCCATGATCAAGGCAAATGTAGTTGAGGATGCAAGATACTATGGCACGGTTTCTAAGGGGCTTGAATGGTGGAGTTGCATCACTATGTTGATTTGGAGGATATGCTTCACATGGCTATCAAGGTAGAAAGACAACTCAAGAAAAGGTCAACATCCAGATTTGGTACTCAGGCTACTTCCGCATGGAAGGGAAAATGGGTTCCGAATGAGGAGCGAGTTGGAGGCTTTGACAAGCCTAGAGGCGAGTTCAGTGGAGGCTTTAATAAGCCTAGGGCCAAACCTAGTGCCAAGGGTAAAGAGTGTTGGACAAAATGACCCATAGCGTCACTATTTGCACAGATCATTGTGTTGTTGTAGCAAATTAACTATGTAATAAGGAAATTGCACTCTCATCATTTGTGATTAGATCACCATAGATATATAAATGAAGAGAGGTCCCTATGATTAGTTCCTGGATTGAGATGATATGAGACAGTATCAGTCCACGAAGGATTAATCATTAAATATCCCTAGCCGTAGTATTATCGAGACTGGACATCGATAATGCGGAATAGGCTAGTATTGCACTTGTGCGCGTTGTGAGGGCACAACGGCATAGTTCTCATATATATAAGTATTGGATACTTATGCAAGTGCGATAGGAGGTCGTGTTTCACCGATGGTACGGGAAACAGCTTCGCTCTGGATAGACCCTTCGGAATCCCATTGGTATTATGACTAGGTGTCTATGGGAGGCCGAAATCAAGGTAGGTGTGTATAGTCTTAACCTGAGACTTGCATCGCTAATACTTACGACAATCGGTAAACTTTGGTTTTGGTGGTGGGGGATCTTAACTGGTTCTGTGTTCACCTCTTCTGGGTTTATCAGAGAATCGTAGTGTATTGGATGTAATGTCAAGACGGAAGTGTCACTCCAGTCATAATGGAGATGATGTCACGCAGGATACGGTATTAGTGCTCTTAAAGTGATGCGCATCCAATCGTGATATTATGACCAGGTCATGAATATCCGATTATAGAGACTAGTTACCAGACATCCGATATGTGTTTCGGACGGGGCAGACACTTATCCAGCCCCAGCCCTAGCACGTGACTATCCGATACTGGGCCGATACGCACAATACAATTGTATACTACGCTTGATACAGATCTAGATATTCTTTGATGAATATGTCCGGAGAACTTGGGAAGACTTGGTGCTTTGCTAGGAGTCGACCTTGTCTCGTAAATCGGTAGAACGTAGTACTTGGTACGTACGTGATTCGGATACTCCGACGACCGTATTTACTGCCAGATTATCCGGGGATCTCATGGGTCGCTTCCCGATAATCCACCGATGACGCACAACTCGCACTCTTGAATAATCTGGGATTATAAAGAAGAGAGAGAGAAAATTAATCTAGGATTAATAACGGAGATATTTTATCCGGGATAAAATGTCGTCTAAAGAGAGAGAACGATTAATTTGGAATTAATCGATGAATTAATATATTCGATATATTAAATGAAATTAGATTTCGACGCGGAATTAAAATTAGATTTTAATTCGGGCAAACGAGTTAATTTAGAATTAATTCGTTAGCGACGTAAATAATAATTTCGCCAGGCGCAATTATTTATTTAAATTCGATTGAATTAACGTCGCGACGTAAGCTCGGTATTTCGGAAATATCGAACCCGAACGCGTGAGTGCGCGTGGGCCCACTTTCATTTGGAAACGTGTGGGGCCCACATGACACATGTCATTGTATGAATTATTTTATTGATAATGCATTGCATGTTGATAGTGTAGAATGCACTCAATGTTATTGCATGGAAATTGAGTGTTTGACACTCTAAGCCATTGCATGTTTTGTGTCATAATTTTATTATTTATTTAATAAATATTATGGCATAAATATAAATTGATTTTTGGTAAATCATTTTAACTTAACACAAAACACATTTTTCTCTCAAATTCTCTCATCTCTCTCACGCCCAAGTGTGGCTATTCTTCACTGGTTTTGAACCAGTTTGGGCGTGAATAAGGGGAGCAAGAGTTGGGTTTTCATGGTGAAAACCGCAAGTGCTAGCACACTACGAGTCTTGCGAAGGTGGTAGGGAGGTTCACCCATGAGGCGGGACTCATCCGACGGAGTTTGGAGCTTCGTTTTGAGACCCGAAATTCTGTTTTGCAGGGACAGTGGACTGCTGCAGTGGGCTTACAAAGGCAGTACGTTTTTGGCCTTGATTCGTCTTCAAATCGACATAACCGATCAATGTGAGTATTCCGCTACCTCCGTTGATGTATTCACGCATTATTTCATGTCTTGATTTGATCTTGGGACCTTAGAATAAACCAACAATGGCATCATGAGCTAATGTTGCAAGCATGAAATTTGTAGGGCTTAAAATTTGGGTAAATGTTTGTTGAGCATGATTTGAATAAATTGCTTGTTTGAGTATGCTTATAACATGTTTAAATTCATTTTGGTTGGACTAATTTGATGAAAAATGATTTGGAATTATTTTCCCCAAATTTTGCATCTTGGCCGAATATGTGACTAATATTGGGTATTTTGATTTTAAGCATGATTTGGTTAAATTGATTAATTGAGCATGTTTAAATGATCTTTAATTGAAGATTGATTTGATCAATTTCAACAAAATGTGATTGGATCAATTTTGCCCAAATTGGAAGTGTTGGCCGAATGTGTGATGTGTTTGGAAACTTGGAATTTTTTCATTTTAATTCATTGGATGAGTTATAATGATAAAGGATGATGTTAATTTAAGATTGAATTGGATTTAATTTAAATTGTACAAAAACCCTAAATTCCTTATGTTGGCCGAATCTATAATGCCCTAATGTCTTGGTGTTTTTGGTTTTGTGACATTGGATGTGTATGAAATCAAATCGGATGGTGATTTGATGTCGATTGTAGGTTCGATTGGATCGAAACCAAATCGGACACAAAATCCCTTCCTTGGCCGAGAGCATTGAAGCATGTAAATGGATTTGATTTTTCATTATGTGTGTTTGACATGTGATAATGAATTGAATATGATTAATAAGACTAATTTGGTGTTTTTAAAATGTTGATTTAGTTGATTAATCATATAATGCACTTTTGGTAATTAAATTGTGAAAATTGGATTTTTGGATTTAATTAATTGGGCCTAATTTTGGAAATTAGAATTTAAAGTTGTAATTGGGCCTATTGGGCTTGATTTATCAAGTTTGGTTTAGGCCAAGTGGATTGGATCCAATTGGGCCCAAAACCTTAACCATAAAGCCCAATTGCGGCTAATGAACCTTTAATGTTCAATTGGGCTAATGGGCCAAGATTGATTTATGGGCTTATGGGGTAAATCCCGGATTGGACTTTGGTTATCGGTTTGACCCGAGTTGACCAAAAGTCCACGCCTTAAGAAATCAATCAAAAGCCCATTGGACTTTAATTGAATTGACGTTGGACGTTAATCGGTCTTTGAGACGCGTTACGATTAGATTTGGAATTTAAATCGTAAAAGGTTTATTAAATAAAAGTGTAATATTTAATTTTGAATTGAATAGTGAATTAGTATTAAATACATGTTAAATTAGATTTAATGATGTAGTTTAATTTAATTCATGAATTCGTACTTTGAGTACTTATTCGCAAAAACGAGTTTGACTCGAACAAAATCAAATCGTTGTTTGAACATTGGATGATCACTTAATTATCAGATTAATTAATTTGATTAGATTGATTGATAACATGCTTATGTGTGTGAATACGTGGTTGTGTTGAATGAATAATGTATATCGGATGGATATTAGTCGGGTGGGCAATTTTAGAAATTGTTGTAATAAATTCGATTTATTAAATTGGACCTGCGTGTCCAGCCTTATCACCTTCTTTCTCTTTGTATTCTCTTCTCACCTATTCCCCTCTATATATATGAGGTTTCTTTAGAAGTGTAGTGTAACGGGTAGAAGTAGTACAAGTGCTAGCTTGAGTGAGAAAGGGAGAGATTTGATCTAGGATCAATGTGTTAAGTATCCATCCGCATATCATTATTATTTATTTCATACTCGCTTTATTATGTATTTAGAATGCATGTTTAAGGGTGTATGATGATGAGACCTTAACAAAGATAATTAAATTGGTAGCCAATTTGCACGCGAAAAACCCTCGTTAAATATCAAGCGTTTATTTTCCTTCCATTGAGTGATTCTTACTCAAGATCCGAGATTGGCAGGGGTTGTTGGCCAAAGTCAAGCCCTTGTCCATCAAAGATGTGTTTTAATCACGAGGCTTTGTTCTATATCGGTGTCGTGTCCAAGTTGTGGTTTGTTGGCCAAAGTCAAGACCACTTCTTGTCCATTGACATTGATTACGAAGCTTCCATGGTCAATGGGTCTGCGCTTGACTGGGATCATCAGGTTTGTTGTGCCAAAGCCAAGGCCTAGTTGATTCAGAGGAATAAGGTTAGGGTATATATTGGATATATAGGCATATATAAGATATATGTTTAGGACTTGGATGTCCACCTACTGGATCTAGGAGTTGGATGAGATCCAATTGATCTTAGAGATCTACCTAGTTAATTATCATACAATTTGTTGGCCAAAGTCAAGATTGTGTGATATTTAACGGGATCCTAGCCCACTAGGAAACACGGTTTCCCGAGTACTCGACAGAGGGTTAGAGACTTGACGAAAATAGTGGGAGGCAAGTATTGAATTTGCAACATTCGTTCGAATACTCGCTAAACACGCTCATTTATATTTTACTCGTCATATTAATCAAAAGTATTAGTCGGACTAATATTTTATGTTGTTTTAAAAATATATATGGTTGGACTATATACAAACTCATTAAAATATAGTTGATTTTGTAATTGGATTATAGTAATCAATATAATTGAATTAAATGATAGTTGATTTTATAATGGGATTATAGTAATCAATATTAAAATTATAGTTGATTAAATAATTGGATTATTGTAATCATTATAATAAATAGTACCTTAATAATTTGATTAAATAGTTGGACTATTAAAATCAAGTAAAGAATTGAAAGGTTGAATATTTAAAATATATAATCATTGGATTAAATGTTTTAAATGATTTAATTTTCAATTGGGAATTAATAATAGGTTAATTTATTTGATAAAATAACTTATTATTACTAAGCCCATAATTAAGCAAATAGTAGAGCATAAAGTCTTTATGTGATGATGACTTTAGTGCTTAATTGATATACTTATAATAAATCTATCTTTAGATTTAAAAGTATTAAAATTGCAATTAATAATTCTTGGAGAATTAATTGACTATTCTAGTGGAGAAAAGTCAAAGTTTGCAATTGGGCATGTAGCACAAGGTGCACATCGTTTCGATATTCCGAAACCCAAGGCTTGGCCAAAGGTTTGTGAAATATTGAAAAGGATAATTGACATATCCCAAAGTGACTACCATTTGGATATGGAAGACACGAAGGAATTAAAGAAAGGGCGAGGCTCTAACTTTAAAATATTTGTCAAAGTTATGTTCACTACTAGTATTAAAATTGGATTTTAAATACTTAGTGTGGTACATAAAATATATGTATTGACGTTCAGAATCCGCTGTGAGCTGGATACTGGCTTCAAGCCGAGATTTCTCTGCGAATTGGAAACGGGACGAAAGTCGCTGTTTCGACCGCAGATACCTAAGTTTAGGAACTACCCTTTGGGTATGTACTTAAATTAGGAAATGTTATAATGTAACTAGTTTAACTAGAGACATTATCTCTATATCAGTGTTTAATCCATTGCGGATAAAACCTTTATATTCTAGAACACTAAAGTGTTTCAATATATAAAGATGATACTGAGATAAATACATTGGATGTAAATAACAGAATTTATATTTTGAATATAAATAAAATCTCAAACATATAAAATGACAAATAAATAGCTCAAATTGATTTGATCAATGGAGACTTATTTGTGGCATTGTTGTCTGGGACACAATTAAACAAGACTCGTATATCCACACTTTTGAAGAGTGGGTACTAGGACTGATTTGACTATTCAAATAAGGTCTACGAATCTAGTTTATTAAACAAGACTCGTATATCCACACTTTTGTAGAGTGGGTACTAGGACTGATTTGACTATTCAAATAAGGTCTGCGAATCTAGTTTATTAGGTAAAATACCTAAAATACTATTTACTTGGTAATAGTAAAAGGGCCACCGATCTGTTAGCCCTATTCATGGTGAAGTAAGTGGGCCCATATCTAGCTAGGCTAGATGTGAACATGAATATTTCGTGACCTTAACGGATGTGACATCACGTTGTGGTTATGTGTTTCTTTTGAAGAACACAGATCGGAAACTTTAGAGTTTCGACACGAAGTAGACAAACAGATCGGCTATAGTATTATTCCGCCACGGTGAAACCGTAATGGAAAATACTTAAGCAGTAAGTTTCATACGTAAATGAAAGAGTACGGTATTCTTTCGTATGAGGACTCCTCCCGAGACACGTCAGTTAGACGGTGTGTCCGAACCAAAAACTGAATTTTTGTTGGACATGATAAGGTTTATCACGAGTCGCTCTGAGCCACAATTTCCTTCAACAAGATATGTATTAACAGTGCAAAACTTATTTAGAATAAGGTTCCATATAAATCTGTTTGACAGATATCATATAGGATATGAACAGGGAAGAAACGAGGTTTCTCATTCCTGATAATTTGGGTATGCCAGGCATAGCGTTTGGATGATACCAAACTAAGGACCCAAATTGGATAAGTGCCAATATAGGTTATCCTAAGGGAAACCTTAAATATAGTACTTGTAAATCCCACATGAGAACAATATAATTGTTGCTCACCATGCGGTTTTCCTGAGAGGAATACCGATATGCAGTGGTCAGTGGGAGGATAGTGATACTCGATGAAAATCGGAGTAATACTGTTCAAGGCACGAAGTCCTTAATGGAACACAAATAGTTCATCTATGATGAATCTATACCATTAATCTTCAAATACACAAGAAACTAGTAGATCGGATAGAGTCAGAAAACAACCTAGGGTATGGGTTTCTGCTCTAACCTCATAAAGATGTCAATCTTATGGAGGTGTACCATCCGACTACGTTTAGAGGAAGTGATACGAGGTATCGACTCCCTGTTATGGCAAAGTGCCATGAGTCCGAAATGGATTCCATGTATAACAACTATGTTTGGATACTAGTTGTTGTACCACAAGGCGTTGTGCCTATGGTACATTAAACGTCTTCAAGGAAGACATACATGGAAGGCAACATACCAACGTGCAAACCTAAG
Organism: Zanthoxylum bungeanum; assembly: GCA_019454045.1. Classification (NCBI taxonomy): domain Eukaryota; kingdom Viridiplantae; phylum Streptophyta; class Magnoliopsida; order Sapindales; family Rutaceae; genus Zanthoxylum; species Zanthoxylum bungeanum. The sequence continues at coordinate 123,117 of SKCR01051434.1, forward strand.
GTTTTGACGGAAAGGTAGCGTTATCAACATTATGTTAATAACGGTTCAACCTTTTACCTGTTGCCATGATAAATCCATTTTGAAGATGCTTGTTGATAACTGTATATTTCATTGATGAAATATGTCAGTTACAAATCAAAATCGCTTTCCTGAAAAGGAAACCTTTTGGAGGATGTTTACAACATCCTGACGATTTTGTATAACCGACAAACCAGGTTTGCAGGTTATTCGATCCATGTTTGGATTGATGCAAGCATAAGGTTCTTGGAACTGTCGTTTTGAAATAATCATAATGGTTTATGATTTGACTCAAAACGAAATAATTCTTGTGTATATAAGGAGGTTAGTGGGAGAGCGCACTGACAGTGAAATTCCCATAAAACAATTGGTGAAAGCTTGGTTTTCATAAATATTCTTTCATAGAAATTCTCCGTAGAATTCTGGGGAGTAACAACCTTTATTCAAGGAATAAAGATCTACTGGGATAGATTTGGAGTTGTTAACACTCTCTGAGAAATTGTACATTTAAAATGTACTTGTATTGGTGTCTCATATGCTTTGAGCATATGGAGTCACAATCGGGTCAATCCAAGTGATAGTCACTGGATTGAAGATTAAAGAACATCTGTTAGTATCTGAGAGAACTAAAGATGTTGTCTTAAACTATGGAGATGGAGAACTTGAAGTGACTGGGATCACTGCTGCAAGTTTCCAAACCGGAAAATACTACGGTACTATAAAGTTTGAATAACGGGACAGTGAGCTGGAAATCTTCCAAGCAAGATAACTGTTGCCATATAAACAACAAATGCGGATTATTGCTGCAGCTGAGGCAGCAATAGAAGACCATCTGGGTCGAAAATAAATCTAATAAGATTAGATAAAGTTCTGTTAGCAGCTGAGCTAGGCGTCAGCACAAGCTAAGGAATTAAAGGTCTCATCGACGATCCAGATATATACTTCTATATCATCTGATTCGTTCGGATCATACATCGTGGCGATGTGATGATCGTGTAAATCGCATCAGACGATAATTGAGCAAATCCGCTGACGAAAACCTTTCCTCAGCAATTTGAGCGAATTGTACATAGTTCGGGTGTTAGACACTCGAGTGACTGGCTATGTGCCAAGTGGGAGATTGTTGGACAAAATGACCCATAGCGTCACTATTTGCACAGATCATTGTGTTGTTGTAGCAAATTAACTATGTAATAAGGAAATTGCACTCTCATCATTTGTGATTAGATCACCATAGATATATAAATGAAGAGAGGTCCCTATGATTAGTTCCTGGATTGAGATGATATGAGACAGTATCAGTCCACGAAGGATTAATCATTAAATATCCCTAGCCGTAGTATTATCGAGACTGGACATCGATAATGCGGAATAGGCTAGTATTGCACTTGTGCGCGTTGTGAGGGCACAACGGCATAGTTCTCATATATATAAGTATTGGATACTTATGCAAGTGCGATAGGAGGTCGTGTTTCACCGATGGTACGGGAAACAGCTTCGCTCTGGATAGACCCTTCGGAATCCCATTGGTATTATGACTAGGTGTCTATGGGAGGCCGAAATCAAGGTAGGTGTGTATAGTCTTAACCTGAGACTTGCATCGCTAATACTTACGACAATCGGTAAACTTTGGTTTTGGTGGTGGGGGATCTTAACTGGTTCTGTGTTCACCTCTTCTGGGTTTATCAGAGAATCGTAGTGTATTGGATGTGATGTCAAGACGGAAGTGTCACTCCAGTCATAATGGAGATGATGTCACGCAGGATACGGTATTAGTGCTCTTAAAGTGATGCGCATCCAATCGTGATATTATGACCAGGTCATGAATATCCGATTATAGAGACTAGTTACCAGACATCCGATATGTGTTTCGGACGGGGCAGACACTTATCCAGCCCCAGCCCTAGCACGTGACTATCCGATACTGGGCCGATACGCACAATACAATTGTATACTACGCTTGATACAGATCTAGATATTCTTTGATGAATATGTCCGGAGAACTTGGGAAGACTTGGTGCTTTGCTAGGAGTCGACCTTGTCTCGTAAATCGGTAGAACGTAGTACTTGGTACGTACGTGATTCGGATACTCCGACGACCGTATTTACTGCCAGATTATCCGGGGATCTCATGGGTCGCTTCCCGATAATCCACCGATGACGCACAACTCGCACTCTTGAATAATCTGGGATTATAAAGAAGAGAGAGAGAAAATTAATCTAGGATTAATAACGGAGATATTTTATCCGGGATAAAATGTCGTCTAAAGAGAGAGAACGATTAATTTGGAATTAATCGATGAATTAATATATTCGATATATTAAATGAAATTAGATTTCGACGCGGAATTAAAATTAGATTTTAATTCGGGCAAACGAGTTAATTTAGAATTAATTCGTTAGCGACGTAAATAATAATTTCGCCAGGCGCAATTATTTATTTAAATTCGATTGAATTAACGTCGCGACGTAAGCTCGGTATTTCGGAAATATCGAACCCGAACGCGTGAGTGCGCGTGGACCCACTTTCATTTGGAAACGTGTGGGACCCACATGACACATGTCATTGTATGTATTATTTTATTGATAATGCATTGCATGTTGATAATGTAGAATGCACTCAATGTTATTGCATGGAAATTGAGTGTTTGACACTCTAAGCCATTGCATGTTTTGGTAAATCATTTTAACTTAACAAAAACACATTTTTCTCTCAAATTCTCTCATCTCTCTCACGCCCAAGTGTGGCTATTCTTCACTGGTTTTGAACCAGTTTGGGCGTGAATAAGGGGAGCAAGAGTTGGGTTTTCATGGTGAAAACCGCAAGTGCTAGCACACTACGAGTCTTGCGAAGGTGGTAGGGAGGTTCACCCATGAGGCGGGACTCATCCGACGGAGTTTGGAGCTTCGTTTTGAGACCCGAAATTCTGTTTTGCAGGGACAGTGGACTGCTGCAGTGGGCTTACAAAGGCAGTACGTTTTTGGCCTTGATTCGTCTTCAAATCGACATAACCGATCAATGTGAGTATTCCGCTACCTCCGTTGATGTATTCACGCATTATTTCATGTCTTGATTTGATCTTGGGACCTTAGAATAAACCAACAAAGAGGCTGCAGAACCGAGCAAAACTAGACCAAAACCTGAGGGTTCAGCTACTAGAACTAAGGATGTAAAGTGTTTCAAATGTTTGGGCATGGGACACTATGCTTCACAATGTTCCAATAGGCGTACCTTAGTGATTGATAAAAAGAGTGGAGAGGTGTACTCTATCGATAGTGAGGTTGAAGAGGAGATGCCAGAGTTGGAGGATGCTAGTGACCATGAGGGAGCTGCATACCCGCTGAATAGCTTATCCTTAGTTGTCAAGCATGCTTTGAGTGCACTTGTTGTAGAGGATGAGAGTCTGTAGCAGAGGGAGAATCTATTCCATACTAGGTGCCGTGTGAATGGAAAGGGGTGTATTATGATCATAGATGGGGGCAGTTGTACTAATGTTGCTAGCACAGCTTTGATTGAGCGATTGGGGTTGAGTTGCTTAAGACACCCGAAGCCTTACAAGTTGCAGTGGTTAAATGATTGTGGGGAAATAAGTGTGACAAAGCAGGTATTGTTGAGCTTTACCATTGGGCCATACACAGATGATGTCCTATGTGATGTGATACCGATGCATGCAGGACATATTCTTTTGGGTAGACCGTGACAGTTTGATAAGAAGGTTATTCATGATGGGTTCTAGAACAAGTACTATTTTCAGCATAAGGGAAAACCCATTACATTATACCCACTTACACTTGCACAAGTCCATGAAGATCAGGTTAAGTTGCAACTTGAGCGTGACAAAGAGAGAGCGAAGGGAAACACCACCTTGGGTGAGACTAGTGAGAGTGGTGTATCTGGTGAGAAAAATAAGGCCAAGGCTGTGGGAGTTCCCAAGGGGAGTATGAGTGAACGTGAGGGGGAAACAAAAGGGAGAGTTAAAAAGAGTTTCTACATGGGTGAGGGTGAAGCGAGGAAAGCGTTCAAGGCTAGCAAGCTCATGCTATTATTAGTCTATAAGGAGCCTCATATTTATTTTACTAACACTGATCCTTTGCTTCCTGTGTCTATTTAATCTCTTTTGCAGGATTACAGTGACGTACTGACAGATGACATACCTAGTGGGCTTCCACCCATTAGAGGTATTGAGCACCAGATAGACTTCATACTTGGAGTAGTCATTCCTAACAGACCGGCTTATAGGAGCAATCCCGATGAGACAAATGAGCTACAAAGGCAAGTACGAGAGTTGATGGACAAGGGTATGTAAAGGAAAGCATGAGTCCTTGTGCAATACCAGTGCTTCTAGTTCCTAAGAAAGATGGGACGTGGCGTATGTGTGTTGATTTCCAAGCTATCAACAATATTACGGTAAAGTATCGTCACCCCATTCCTAGACTAGATGACATGTTGGATGAATTGCATGGTTCCAAAATTTTTAGTAAGATTGATTTAAAGAGTGGATACCATCAAATCCGCATGAGAGAGGGAGATGAGTGGAAAACTGCATTTAAGACTAAGTATGGCTTGTATGAATGGTTAGTTATGCCATTTGGTCTTTCAAACGCACCTAGCACATTTATGAGATTGATGAATCATGTTATGCGTGCATTTTTAGGTAAGTTTGTTGTGGTTTATTTTGATGACATCTTAGTTTACAGTAAAATAGTAGATGAGTATGTTATGCATTTGAAGCATGTTCTTGATGTGTTAAGGCAAGAAAAACCGTATGCTAACTTTGATAAGTGCACTTTTTGTATGGATAGAATTATTTTCCTTGGATTTTTTGTGAGTGAAGATGGCATCGAGGTAGATTTGGAAAAGGTGAAGGCAATTCAGGATTGGCCAACACCAACAACAGTGACAGAAGTCAGAAGCTTCCATGGATTAGCAAGCTTCTACCGTAGATTTGTTAAAGACTTCGGCAGTATTGCAGCACCACTGACTGAAGTAGTGAAGAAGACTGTTGGCTTCAAATGGGGTGAAGAACATGAGCGTGCATTCCAGGATCTGAAAATGAAGTTGTGCAGTGCACCAGTCTTGGCCCTACCCAACTTTGAGAAGACATTTGAGATTGAGTGTGACGCATCCGGGATAGGCATTGGAGCGGTTCATATGCAAGAAAAGCGACCAATAGCTTACTTTAGTGAGAAGCTGAATGGAGCAGTTTTGAGGTACCCCACATATGACAAGGAGTTGTATGCGCTAGTGAGAGCCCTTGAGACTTGGCATCATTATTTGTGGCCTCGAGAGTTTGTGATCCACATTCCACACAGATCATGAATCATTGAAGCATCTGAAGGGCCAAGGTAAGCTGAACAAACGACACGCAAAATGGTTAGAGTTTGTTGAGACATTTTCATATGTAATCCGCTATAAACAAGGTAAGGAAAACATTATCGCCGATGCATTATCGCTAAGGTATGCTTTACTTACTTCATTGAGTGCAAGAATGCTTGGGTTTGAATTTATTAAAGAACTTTATGCTAGTGATATTGACTTTAGTACTATCTATGCTGCATGTGAAAAGTCTGCTTTTAGTAAATTCTACCAACATGATGGGTTTATGTTTAGGGAGAATAGATTATGCATTCCTGTTTGTAGTATCTGTGAGTTGTTAGTGAGGGAAGCACATGAGGGAGGTTTAATGGGGCACTTTGGCATTGCCAAAACCTTAGGGGTATTGAGTGAACATTTTTATTGGCCTAAAATGCGGAGAGATATTAAGCATTTGTGTGATAAATACTCAACTTGTAAACATGCTAAATCTAAGGTTATGCCTCATGGGTTGTATATACCATTGCCTATACCTAGTGAGCCATGGGTAGATGTATCGATGGACTTTATATTGGGTTTACCTAGGACTAAGAAGGGTAGAGATTCCATCTTTGTAGTGGTTGATAGATTCAGTAAAATGGCACACTTTATAGCATGTCATAAAATTGATGATGCCACTAACATTGCTGACTTATTCTTTAGAGAAGTAGTACGACTCCATGGGATTCCACGGAGTATAGTTTCAGATCGTGATGTCAAATTCCTTAGTCACTTTTGGAAAGTTTTATGGGGGTAAGCTGGGAACTAAACTTTTGTACTCTACTACTTGCCACCCCTAAACTGATGGCCAGACCGAGGTTGTTAATAGGACTTTGACTCAGTTATTGTGTACTATTATCAATAAGAACTTAAAAACTTGGGAGGATTGTTTGCCTTTTGTTGAATTTGTATATAATCGTAGTATTCATTCCTCTACATCTTACTCACCATTTGAAATTGTTTATGGTTTTCAGCCACTAACTCCATTAGATTTGTTACATTTGCCTGTCGATGAACATGCAGGGCTAGATGGAAAAAGGAAAGTCGATTTGGTGAAGCATATACATGAGAAAACAAGAGAGCAAATACAACGAAAGAATGAGCAATATGCTTCTCATGCTAATAAGGGAAGAAAACATGTGGTATTTCAACTTGGAGATTAGGTTTGTGTACACATGCGCAAGGAGAGATTTCCTGAACAATGTAAATCTAAGCTACAACAGAGAGGGGGTGGTCCATTTCAAGTCTTGGAACGGATTAATTACAATGCATACAAGCTGGATTTACAAGGTAAGTATAATGTGTCTGCTACATTTAATGTTTATGACTTAACTCCTTCTGATGCAGGTACATATTCGAGGTCGAATTATTTTCAAGAGGGAGAGGATGACATGATCCAGGCCGACAACAAAGCAAAAGACCCATTACAAGTACCAGAAGGGCCAATTACGAGGCAGAGGACCAAAAGACTCAGAGAAGCAATGGCGGGAATAGTTCAGAGTTTTATGGCCGATTGCTACAAACAAATAGAGACGCATTGGGCTTCAATAGAGAGGGCCCAAACCCACTTCACTTGGCCCAAATCAGTTTTGAATGAAGCTCACAGGCCTTTGAAGACTTGAAGACTTTGGTATTTTTGTAATTTAGCCTTTAGGGGCATTGTTGTCTTTATGCCTTGAGGGTTTCTCTTTGTAACACTATTCAAGCTTTCTTTCTTTTTCATTTTGAGGACAATGAATGAAATTTGTAAAACTCAAAAGCTTAAAGCTTTGGCTATGGCCGAATCTTGTAAGGGAGGGATTCCCCTTTTCAAGTTTGAATCGACTTATCTAAGTTTGGCAAACTTAGTGGCGTCTCCATTACTAGCAAAACACTACAAGGATTCATCTTAAAAGTTCTCAAGGGCAAGTTCTTTGTGGGTCTTCTTTGTGGCATTGGAAGGGTTTTGTTCCTATAAAATCAAATTCGCGGTTCTTGGGGTTCTGTCCGTTGTTTGGGGTTTGCTTGGATTTCGAATCCAAGTGGGTTTCTGGTCATGTGGGCTTCAATAGAGGGGGCCCAAAGCCACTTCACTTGGCCCAAATCAGTTCTGAATGATGCTTCACAGGCCTTTGAAGACTTGAAGACTTTGGTATTTTTGTAATTTAGCCTTTAGGGGCATTGTTGTCTTTATGCCTTTAGGGTTTCTCTTTGTAACATTATTTAAACTTTCTTTCTTTTTCTTTTGGGAACGATCAACGGAATTTGTAAACACAAAAGCTTAAAGCTTTGGCTATGGCCGAATTCTTGTAATGGAAGGATTCCCCTTTTCAAGTTAAAATCGACTTTTCTAAGTTTAACAAGCTTAGTGGCGTCTCCATTACTTTTTTTGGATAAAGTAAGTATTATAACCAAAAGAAAACTATACAAGAGCAAAGGGGCATACCCCAGGCAACTAGAGAGGACAAACCCTCATAGAAGAAAAGCCGAAAGGCTACAAGCAAAATAAGATCAACAGAAGATGTCATCGGGCAAGTGCCAGGATAAGTGAAGCCATTTATTGTCATAAGATGGTTTCACCTTCCTTAATAAGCTAGCACGATTCCGAACATCAAAAACAATATCACTAAGAAGAACAGAAACAGGCCGAAGAGGCACATCATGAGTGCGGGCATTCCTCTCCCTCCAAATATGGTAGACTGACTCTGTAAAAGGTAGCCGAACAAGAAAATGATGTTAAGAGGCGTCGGTAAACTGACACATCCACTGAACAGTCTGAAGCCAATCCCGGCATCTCCAATCTAACCCACACATAGCCAGCACAGTTGACCAGACCCTCGAAGAGAAGAAGCACTGGAAGAAAAGATGATCAATGTCTTAACTTGAACAACCACAGATAATACAACGTGAGCAAGCAGAGATACCGAACCTCATCAAACTATCATGAGTACAAAGGCCTCCATGAATAGACATCCAAAGAAAAAAGGAATGGCGGGGAATGGCCTTCCTGAACCAAACAACTCGAGACCAATGCAACAAGGTTCCCCTTGTCCGCATGGCATTCCAGGCACTATCCATAGAAAATCTGACACTCCTATCATCCTCCCAAACCAGCTCATCCTCCCTCATACTAGAAGGATTCGGAAGATGGGACCGAGCCAAATCAACAAGGGCAGTAGACCTAGATGGGGGCTATCGCCAAGAAGAATCAGAGATAATGGAAGCAACTGTAGCCATCCTATCCAAGCCAGAGTCATAAATCACTCTCTCACCCAACATGTCCACAATCAGACCCATAGGATGACAAAAATCAAACCACAATAAAGTCTTCTCACCATTCCCAATCCTAACTCTCATCCGCTGCCGGGACCAAGAACGAAGCTCCAAAATCTTACGCCAACTCCAAGAGCAATCTGTAGGACAAGGCACCTCCCAAAAACTTCTCCCCCTCAACAAATAAGAGTGAACCCAATTCGACCAAGAAGAAACCTGGCCAGAACAAAGAAACCAAATGTGCTTAACAATAGCCGCTCTATTCCAAGTATCCAATCTCTTAATCCCCAGCCCCCCCTCCTTTAGAGGTAGACAAACTCTACTCCAAGCCACTTTCGCCCCAAAAGAGGTGAGCGCGCTACCCTTCCAAAGGAAAGAACAGAGAATCGTCTCCACCTTCCTAATAACATACTTAGGAAGAATAAATAAAGAAGACCAATAAACTTGAATGGAGAACAAAACAGACTTAATGAGCTGAAGCCGCCCCGCATAAGAGAGAAACTTACTACTCAAACTCTTAACACGCATGACAATACGATCCACAAGAGAAGCACAATCTGAGGCCCGGAGTTTAGTAGAAATCAAAAGGACTCCCAAATACCGCACTGGAAGAATCCCTACTTGGAACCCTAAAACATGACACAGCTGGCCCTGAAGGGTAGAAGAGATACCAGAGGAGAAGAAATGACTTTTAGCTGGATTCTGGATTAAACCTGATAAACCACTGAACTGCCCGAGACAATCTTTGATCAAGGAAACCGAGGATGCATCCGCTTTACAAAAAATCATAAGGTCATCCGCAAAGCAATGATGAGTGAGACGGTCCTTAGAACACCGCCAGTGGAACTTGAAACCCTGATTAAGAGCCATTTTATGAAGTAAACCTGACAGAACTTCCATAGCCAAAATAAAGAGATAAGGAGACATAAGATCACCTTGTCGCAACCGCGACCCCCAGAGAAAAAACCATGCAACTCTCCATTAATAGACACAAAAAACCTAGTAGAAGCCATACACTCCTGAATCCAACCCACCATCCTCTCTGGAATACCAACAGTCCGCAAAACCTCAACCAAAAAGTCCCAACGAACAGTGTCATAATCTTTCATCAAGTCAATCTTAAGAGCACATCTCGGGGAACCACCAGTCCGATGATAATTCCGAACCAATTCTTGACACAAAAGAATACCGTCGCTGATACGCCTACCCGCAACAAAAGCAGATTGATTATGACTGATCACAGATGGAAGGATAACCTTGATCCTATTCGCAATAAGCTTAGCAATACACTTGTAAATAGTATTGCAACAAGAAATAGGCCGATAATCCTTAACCTGGGAAGGGTTGGGAATCTTAGGAATCAGAGCAATAGAAGTAGCATTAACCTGCCTCAAGAGACGCCCAGAGGAAAAGAAATAGTGAATATTACAAAGGACATCATCCCCTACAACACTCCAAGACTTCTTAAAGAAACCCGAATTAAACCCATCTGGGCCTGAAGCTTTATTGTCCTTCAACGCGAACAAGACAGCCTTAATCTCCTCATCCGAAACCTCCCGGGTAAGAGTCTCACTCTGCTCAGCAGTCACATGTCTAGTAATAGCAGATCGAAGGGCAACCCTATCAATATCCTGCTGACAGTGCTGGGGACCCAAAAGGGTCTCAAAAAAAGAAAAAATCTCATCTCTGACCAAAACATCATCCTCCACACGGGTCCCATCCTCCTTAGTGATAGAAGTAATCTTGCTACGGCCGTGAAAACTCTTCATAGCAGTAAAGAAGAATTTAGTATTCTGATCCCCAAGGTTTAGCCACTGAACACGAGATTTCTGTCTATTGAAGCCTTCCTCAGCCCGACTCATGTCACCATACCATAACGAAATACTAGCTTCTTCAGCTAACAAAGCAGGGTCACTAGGGCACTCCTGTAAAGCACACTACACTCTATCCAACTCCATCCTAATCTCCAAAACCCTACACGGAATCTTAGAGAAATGCTCAACATTAAACTTCTTCAAGGCCAACTTAACACTCTTCAGCTTACAACATAAACGGAACATCGGAGTACCATGAACATCAATATCCTAAGCCCTAGCCACAACAGAGAGAAAATCGGGATGATCAACCCAAAAATCAAAGAATTTGAAGGGAATTTTCCTCTTAGGGAGCTCTGCAAGTTTAACTACCATAGGAGAATGATCTGAAATCCGGGGGGAAGAAAGCGGGCAGAAGAACCCGGGAAGAGACACTCCCAAGAAGAATTAACGAGAACACGGTCCAACTTACGCCAAATAGGAGACTGAATCTGCTTATTAAACCAAGTAAACTGACAACCAGAGAACTGAAGATCATCCAAACCAGCCTAACCCAAACAGCAGCCCAAATCGTCTTTCCAAGCCGGCCAAGCCACAGATCCACCACAATGCTCAATCGGAGAGCAAATAGCATTGAAGTCTCCCAAAACAAGCCACGGAGAATCATCAAAACACTACCACTAGAAATCAGGTCGGCCAAAAGGTCCCGACGCTTCTCGTAGTCACACTCACCATAAACCACCGAAACCACACAATTCCACATCCCAGAAATATGAGACACACTACAATGAATAACTTGAGCTGAAGAGTGAATAATGCTAACATCAATGTCACTAGGGTTCCAACACACCCATATACGACCAAACGGGCGAATATCAGAGTGGCAAAAAAACTTCCATAAAGGATTAATCGCACGAGAGACATTCACAAAATTAACCTCCTTAACCTTGCTTTCAACTAAACCACACAACGAGAGCTTCTCATCACGAAGAAACCTCATAACTTCAGCATGTTTTAATGGGTCATTGAGACCCCGAATATTCCAACAACCAAAAATCATTAAAACAGAGAAGAGTAGAGCCAAACCCAAACAAATCAATGCCAACGACCCCCCCTCGGGGACTGCCATTTCTGACTCCTCTTACCACTAGAAGCTTTTCTAGATTTGTTTCCATAAACCAATTTCTTGATCTCCAGAGAGTCAATGGCCTTATTAGCCAAACTGTTAACAATGGGAGTGGGCGAATCATAAGCTCCAGAAGGCGGACACTCAGCTAAAACAGACTTAGGAAGAACCTCGACAAGAAGTGAAGAAGCAAGGGAACACTCACCTTCCTTATTTCCCTCTGCCTCCATAAAAACTACCTCAGACGAAACCACAGACATAGGAGGAGTTACCAGAGCCGATTCCAACCTATCAGAAGAGAACTCACCCAATACAAGAATCATGTCAGTGGAAACATCCTGAATCACATCACCACTCGAGCTAATAGGAGTGGTCACAGTCGCTCTATTGCCTTTCTTCTTCTTAGAGACTGGGATCTAGACACCCTTCTTATCGTTAGTAATGTCAGCCGTAGCAACTTTATCCATAGAAGGAATAGATGGCTTGGGAATCCAGGACTGAGAAGGTTTACTAACCTCCTTACTAGGAGCCCTTTTAGGGCAGGAATTCACCGAATGGCCAAAAACTTCACAAGTGGTACATTTCACAGGAATCCATTCAAACTCAACCCTAATAGGTACCCTAATACCATTAGGATACTAGAAAACAATCTCCTCGACCAGGGGGTTCCGAGCATCAATCTCAACACAAACTCGAGTGAAACTGAGCTGTTTCCTGGAAAGGGTAATATGGTCAGCATTGAGAGGTCTCCCAACTGCACTGGCCACCCAACTAATCCCTTTAGACATCCATAAATCAAAAGACAGGTGATAGGTCATTGGTCAAAGATAATCCCGGTTGCCAAAGTTTGAGAACCAATGGTCTATTAGCCATATGCCAAGGGACTCCATCCAACACCGCACTAGCTTATTAAAGGCTATTAAATCTAAACAAAAAGAAGCCATTATCGGAGGTTAGAACCTCTAGCAAACCAAGCCTCCCCCATAACTTGTGCGCAATAGAGTTGACAGTTTTAAAAGGGAGTCTTTTACCCCCGAAGTAACCAACTAATGTACTCCGCCAATACACACTACCCTCTTCAATAACTTCAGCATGAGGGCACACTATAACCTTACCATCAATAACACTTGGTTGAACATAATGTAGTGCGGTAGAAAAACATGTCGAGTCAAGAGGATCTACTCCTTTAGGTCCATCCAGCGCATTAGCATAACTTTTAGGACAAGCAAAACCATTACCCCCCAATGCTATTGCAGGAGCCTTATTAGCAACAGACACAGCAACCTGACTCACACCCAAAGCATCACCAATCTCACTTACGCCTGTCAACTGGACAACATTCTGTCCAAAAGCAGAGGTAGACGCAAAAATAGCCTCAGACACAGAAGGCAACAGTTCAGACCCTAAACTCAATCCACCAACAATGCCCCCAGTACCAACAACCTGCCCCAAAGCAACACCATTATCAGTCACAGCATCAAACAAAACTGCCACTGCCGAGGACTTCAACTCCTCACCAACAGGTTTCCCAACATCCCCACGGCCAGAAACCACTACCGGCTGTGAACCAGTCTCCAAAAAAACAAAATCCACCACACTCACAGTAGCACCACCGGCCAACACAGAAGAACCAACCCCAACAAGAAAGTCAAAACCAGATTCAGGAGAAGAATCCACACAGGTCGACTTACCGAGAACATTAGGTAGATCGGCAGTTCCCGGAGCAATCAGATGCCGAGAAACGCTGGGCTGAGAAGTCGGAATCAAGGACAATGACAGGGAAGAAGACAGCCCGGATGAAGAAACAGAAGACTTAAGGCCAGAAACCACAGGTTGAACAGTATCGGCGGTCACAGAAACAGCTCGGATGGCCAACTGGCCAGCAGCAGAAACAAGACCCAACCTAGGACCAGACTCGGATGAAGGACCAGACGCCTGAGCGCACACTAAGGCACCAACCGAAGAACAAGAAACTAGAGAGTTCACCGGATCCGATGAAGAACCAGAAAGCACAGAATGAGAACTTCGAATTGAAAAAGCTTCATCGGACGAAGGATCAAATGTAGCCATACGGTCAATAGATCTGACGGCCAAACGACCCCCAACAGAACGACAGGGCCCCAAAATCGGAAAAATGGAGACCGACATCGGCGAACCAGAACGGAAGGGAGAAAGAGGGAAAGAAAGCACGGGTAAGGAGAGGTCACGGCATGACAGAAAACAAGGATATGAGGAAGACGGTTACTATAGGACCTTGCTAGCAAAACACTACAAGGAATCATATTAAAGATTCTCAATGGCAAGTTCTTTGTGGGTCTTCTTTGTGGCCTTGGAAGGGTTTTGTTCCTACAAAATCAAATTCGCGGTTCTTGGGGTTCTGTCTGTTGCTTGAGGTTTGCTTGGATTTCGAATCCAAGTGTGTTTCTTGTCATTTGGTATCTAGAGCTCAGGGTTCCAAGGTCTGATTTTCCTATCTTTACTTTTTGTTTGATTCTGTTTTTATTTTCGTTCTTTGTTATTTTCGTTTCAGTTCTTGTTGGATCTTGTTTCTGTTTTCATTTTTGTTTATTTCTGGATCTGGTTTTGTTGTGTTCTGCATATCAGTTCATCTTTTATCATTTTCCCGTTCTGGGTTTTTGTTGTTGTTCTTTATATCAGTACGTAATCATTGTTTATTTCTGGACCTGGGTTTTGTTGTGTTCTTCATATAGTTTGTCATATACATTATGTTCTTTAGCATATGTTGAAGAAATAAGCATGTTCTTGGGCGGCTGTGTGATTTGTTTCTAAAACCCTAGTGAAGTGAGAAAAGAAAATAAACCATCAGATTCAGACTCTGAAATCAGACCCTGAAACTTAACTCTGAAATCAGACCTTGAAACCTAGCCTCTAAAATCAGACTCTGCAATCAGACCTTGAAAACTTAGCCTCTGAAATCAGACTCTGAAATCAGACCCTGAAATCAGACCCTGAACTCAGCCTCTGAAATCGGACCCTGAAAATTAGCCCATTCAGACTCTGAAATCAGACCCTGAAACACAGCCTCTGAAATCAGACCCTGAAAATCAACCTCTGAAATCAGAACCTAAATTAGCCTCTGAAGTCAGAACCTGAAATCAGCTTCTGAAATCAGAACTGAACTTAACTTTTGCTTAGACCCTGATTTCAGAACCACAATATCAGCATCTGAAATTACCATAAAAAATGGGACTTGAGTTATAGTGATCACTTGAGCAAAAAAAAAATGAAAATTTTTGGTTGAATTTGGTTTGTTCCAAATTATCATTTAGGTGCATGTGGAGGGTATTCCATCAAAATTTCTATAGAGGTGCAAAATTTTCTCCCGAAATTGCTTACGACCATGAATTTGCATGCTTATTTTTTTTTTACATTGTGCTAATTGTTTATTTCCTTATTCCAAATACTCTAGTTTAAGTATTATTGATTGACTCTTCGTCGTTGCTATTTCTGTTCGCATTTTGTTTCCACCTGTCCCATATATATTATTAGATCTTGTGTTTCATGCTGGCTTGAGGACTACATTTGGTTTGTATTCTTGGATTGAGTGTGATTCACATTTGAATTGAGGACGAACTCAAGAATGGTAAAAGGCAGTGATTGTGAGTACAGTATCGGGTAAAAGCCAATATAGTGCAAACACGAGTGGAGTGATATCATTCGAGTGTAAACGCGTGAGATTGTGAGGATTTACATATTTACTTTACTTTATTGTTATTTCTAATCTGTTTGTTTAGTGTTGAGATGACAGGTCTAACCATTGATGAAAAGCTTGAGGCCATGGATATAAAATTTACAGATATGATGAAGAACATGAATACTGCTTTGGAGAGATTGTCCAAGAATGTAGAGAGTATTCAAACTGGTAGTGGACCTAGAGCACCACCACGCCAACATATACCTGTTGAGTTTCAATCAAGTCCCAAGGATCATAAATAATGCATAAACGAGTTGAATACATATCGAAGGAGGTGCGGAATAACTCACATTGATCGGTAGAGATGCAACAAAGATGGAGTGCGAACTGCTCTCCCTTGCTCGGCAGTGAGCTGCGCGGTGGGGGCTATTTTGATGGTGACTGGTTCGGCTTCTCCAAGGTTCGGCCATGGGAGACACCATTGAAGCTCCAAGCTTCAAGCTTCCAAGCTCATGAACTCACTTCCCTATCACCTTTGTATTCCTCCATGAGTGTGCTAGCACATAGATCTTGTAACAAGATCATTTCTTTCTCCTTTATTGATCGGTCAAACCAGAAAAATTGAGGAGAAGAATCGGTCAAGACCGAGAGAGAAGATGAAGAAGTTTTGGCTCCAAAATGAGCAAAAACGTGAAGGAGAGAGAGAGTGAATTAATGAAAAAGAAAAATTGTAATTGGCTTTATATTTTCCCAAAAAATAATAAACCATTTACCTTTTTCCAATTTCAAAGACAAACATTAAATGCTTGTCAATCACTACAAATCAACTCACATCAATCACTCAAATGTCACATCACTCAAAGTGACATGTGATTTGACGATTGATGTGACTTGCGATTTGACGCTTGATTTGACTTGCGTGCCGCACTCGAATTCGAAATGCGAATGCGCTCGCAATCAATCCCGGGCTCGGGTTCGTTAATTCCAAATTAACGAATTTTCCGTTGCGTCATAATTAAATGATTACGCCTACCGAATTCACTATTCACATCGCTAACGAATTAATTCTAAATTAATTTGTTCGCCCGAATTAAAATCTAATTTCAATTCCGCGTCAAAATCTAATTTCGTTATAATATATCAAATATATTAATTTATCGATTAATTCCAAATTAATCGTTCTCTCTCTTTAACGATATTTTATCCGAGATAAAATATCTCCGTAATTAATCCCAGATTAATTTTCTCTCTCATCGAATTAATCCCAGATTAATTAAAGTGCGAGTCATACGTCATCGGTGAATCTTCAGGAACCGACCCATGAGATCTCCGGATATGTTGGCAGTAAATACGGTCGTCGGACTATCCGAACACGTAAGTACCTCGTACTATGTTTATACCGATTTACAAGACAAGGTTGGCTTCTAGCAAAGCGCCATGCCTACCCAATTCTCCAGAAATATTCTTACAGGAATATATATAGATCTGTATCAAGCGTAGTATACCGTAGTATTGTGTATATCGGCCCAGTATCGGATAGTCACGTGCTAGGGCTGGGGCTGGATAAGTGTCTGCCCCGTCTGAAGCACATGTCGGATGTCTGGTAACTAGTCTCTATAATCGGATATGCATGACCTAGTCATAACATCCCGATAGTTGCGCAACACTTAAGAGCACTAATACCGTATCCTGAGTGACATCATCTCCACTATGACTGAAGTGATACTTCCGTCTTGACATCACACCCAATACACTACGACTCTCTGATAAACCCAGAAGTGGTGTACGCAGAACCGGTTAAAGCCATGTACCACCAAGACCAAAGTCTATCGATTATCGTAAGTATTAGCGATGTAAGTCTCAGGTTAAGACTTTACACACCTACCTTGATTTCGGCCTCCCATAGACACATAGTCATAATACCAATGGGATTCCGAAGGGTCTATCCAGAGCGAAGCTGTTTCCCGTACCATCGGTGAAACACGACCTCCTATCGCACTTGCATAAGTATCCAATACTTATATATATGAGAACTATGTCGTTGTGCCCTCACAACGCACACAAGTGCAATACTAGCCTATTCCGCATTATCGATGTCCAGTCTCGATAATACTCCGGCTAGGGATATTTAATGATTAATCCTTCGGGGACTGATACTGTCTCATATCATTCTCAGTCCAGGAACTAATCATAGGGACCTCTCTTCATTTATATATCTATGGTGATCTAATCACAAATGATGAGAGTGCAATTTCCTTGTCACATAGTTATTTTGCTACAACAACACAATGATATGTGCAAATAGTGACGCTATGGGTCATATTATCCAACAATCTCCCACTTGGCACTTAGCCACTCACTCAAGTGTCCCACACCCGAACTATGAACGGTTCGCTCAAATTTGCGTAATTATCTTCTGACACGATTTATACGATCATCACATCGCCACGATGTATGATCCGAACGAATCAGATGATATAGAAGTATATATCTGGATCGTCGATGAGACCTTTAATTCCTTAGCCTGTGCTGACGCCTAGCTCAGCTGCTAAAAGAACTATATCTAATCTAATTAGATTTATTTTCGATCCAAATGGCTTCTATTGCTGCCTCAGCTGCAGTAATAATCCGCATTTGTTGTTTATTCGGCAACAGTTATCTTGCTCGGAAGATTTCCAGCTCACTGTCCCAGTGTTCAAACTTTATAGTACCGTATTATTTAATTGTTTGGAAACTTGCAGCAGTGATCCCAGTCACTTCAAGTTCTCCATCTCCATAGTTTAAAACAACATCTTTAGTTCTCTCAGATACTAACAGATGTTCTTAATCTTCAATCCAGTGACTATCACTTGGATTGACCCGATTGTGACTCCATATGCTCGAAGCGTATGAGACACCAATACAAGTACATTTTAAATGTACAATTTCCAGAGAGTGTTAACAACTCCAAATCTATCCCTGTAGATCTTTATTCCTTGAATAAAGGTTGTTACTCCCCAGAATTCTACGGAGAATTTCTATGAAAGAATATCTATGAAAGCCAAGCTTTCACCAATTGCTTTATGGGAATTTCATTGTGAGTGTGCTCTCCCATTAACCTCCTTATATACACAAGAATTATTTCGTTTTGAGTCAAATCATAAACCATTATGATTATTTCAAAACGACAGTTCCAAGAACCTTATGCTTGCATTAATCCAAACATGGATCGAATAACCCGCAAACCTTGTTTGTTGGTTATACAAAATCGTCAGAATGTTATAAACATTCTCCAAAAGGTTTCCTTTTCAGGAAAGCGATTCTGATCTATAACTGACACATTTCATAAATGAAATACGCAGTTATCAACAAGCATCTTCAAAATGGATTTACCATGGCAACAGGTAAAAGGTTGAACCGTTATTAACACAATGTTGATAACGATACCTTTCCGTCAAAAGCCCAGCTTTGTACGTTGGTATGTTGCCTTCCATGTATGTCTTCCTTGAAGACGTTTAATGTACCAATAGGCACAATGCCTTGTGGTACAACAACTAGTATCCAAAATAGTTGTTATACATGGAATCCATTTCGGATTCATGGCACTTTGCCATAATAGGGAGTCGATACCTCGTATCACTTCCTCAAAACGTAGTCGGTTGGTGTACCTTAAAAGACTAACATCTTTATGAGGTGAGATCAGAAACCCATACCCCAGGTTGTTTTCTGACTCTATCCGATCTACTCAGTTCTTGTGTATTCGAAGATTAATGGTACAGATTCATCATTGATGAACTATTTGTGTTCCATTACGGACCTTGTGCCTTGAACAATATTACTCTGATTTTCATCGAGTATCACTATCCTCCCACTGACCACTGCATATCGGTATTCCTCTCAGGAAAAACCGCATGGTGAGCAACAATCACAATGTTCTCATGTGAGATTTACAAGTACTATACTTAAGGTTTCCCTTAGGATAACCTATATAGGCACTGTTCCAATTTGGGTCTTTCAGTTTGGTATCATCCAAACGTTATGCCTGGCATACCCAAATTATCAGGAATGAGAAACCTCGTTTCTTCCCTGTTCATATCCTATATGACATCTGTCAAACAGATTTATATGGAACCTTATTCTAAATAAGTTATTGCACTGTTAAAACTTATCCGTTGAAGGAAATGGTAGCTCAGAGCGACTCATGATTAGCCTTATCATGTCTAACATGATTCGGTTAATCCGTTCGGATACACCGTCACTTTGACGTGTTCCGAGAGGAGTCCTCATTTGAAAGAATACTATACTCTTTCAAGTATATAAGAAACTTATTGCTTAAGTATTTTCCATTACGGTCTTACCGTGACGGTATAATACTATAGCCGATCTGTTTGTCTATTTCGTGTCGAAACTCTAAAAGTTTCCGATTTGTGTTCTTCAAAAGAAACACATAACCATAATGCGATGCCACATCCGTATAGGTCACAAAATATTCATATCTACATCTAGCCTAGCTAGACATGGGCCCACTAACTTCACCATGAATAGGGCTAACAGATCGGTGGCACTTACACTATTACCAAGTAAACAGTGTTTTAGGTACTTTACCTAACAAACTAGATTCGTAGACCTTATTTGAATAGTCAAATCAGTCCTAGTACCCACTCTTCAAAAGTGTGGATATACGAGTCTTGTATAATTGTGTCCCAGACAACAATGCCACAAATAAGTCTCTATTGATCAAATCAATTTGAGCTATTTATTTTTCATTTTATATGTTTGAGATTTTAATTATATTCAAAATATAAATTCTGTTATTCACATCTAATGTGTTTATCTCAGTATCATCTTTATATAATGAAACACTTAGTGTTCTAGAATATAAAGGTTTATCCACAATGGATTAAGCACTGATATAGAGATAATGTCTCTAGTCAAACTAGTTACATTATAACAGTTCCTAATTTAAGTACACACCCGAAGGGTAGTTCCTAAACTTAGGTCTACGGTCGAAACAGCGACTTTCGTCCCGTTTCCGATTCGCAGAGCAATCTCAGCTTGAAGTCAGTATCCTGCTCAAAGCAGATTCTGAACATCAATACATATATTTTATGTACCACACTAAGTATTTAAAATCTAATTTCAATACTAGCTGTGAACATAACTAAGACAAACATTTTCAAAGTAGAGCCTTGCCCTTTCTTTAATTCCTTCGTGTCTGCCATATCCAAATGGTAGTCACTTTGGGATATGTCAATTATCCTTTTCAATATTTCAGAAAACTTAGGCCAAGCCTTGGGTTTTTAGAATATCGAAACGATGTGCACCTCGTGCTACATACCCAATTGCAAACTTTGACTTTATCTCCTCTAGAATAGTCAATTAATTCTCCAAGAATTATAAATTGCAATTTTAATACTTCTTAAATCTAAAATTAGATTTATGACAAGTATATTAAATTAAGCATTAAAGTCATCATCACATAAATCTTCCAAAGATTTTATGCTCTACTTATTTTGCTTAATTTTCGGCTTAAGGTATAATAAGTTATTTTATCAAATAAAGTAACCTATTATTTATTCCCAATTCGAAAATTAAATCATTTAAAATATTTTAATCCCAGATTATATTTTAAATATCCAACTTTTCAATTTTATCTTGATTACAATAGTCCAACTATTTAATCAACGATTAGTGGTACTATATATATTATAATGATTATAATAGTCCAACTATATAATCAAATATAATCCAAATTAATTAACCTCAATTACATTGATTACTATAATCCAATTATAAAATCAACTGTAAACTGAAATTAATTAATTCAAATATATTGATTAATATAATCCAATTATATATAATCAAGTATAATACAGTCCAACTGTTTATTAAAACAACAATTTAAATATTAGTCCAACTAACATTTAATATTACGACGAAATAATTTGAATGAGCGCGTATGGCGAGTAATTGAACGAATATTGCAAATTCAATTCTTGCCTCCCACTATTTTTCGTCGAGCCTCTAACCCTCTGTCGAGTACTCGGGAAACCGTGTTTCCTAGTGGGCTAGGATCCCGTTAAATATCACACAATCTTGACTTTGGCCAACAAACTGTATGATAATTAACTAGGTAGATCTCTAAGATCAATTGGATCCAATCCAATTCCTAGATCCAGTAGGTGGACATCCAAGTCCCAAACATATATTTTATATATGCCTATACATCGAATGTATACCCTAACCTTTTTCCTCTGAATCAACTGGGCCTTGGCTTTGGCACAACAAACCTAGTGATCTCAGTCAAGCGTGGACCCATTGACATGGAAGCTTCGTAATCAATGTCAATGGACAAGAAGTGGTCTTGACTTTGGCCAACAAACCACAACTTGGACACGACACCGATATGGAACAAAGCCTCGTGATTAAAACACTTCTTCGACGGACAAGGGCTTGACTTTGGCCAACAACCCCTGCCAATCTCGGATCTTGAGTAAGAATCACTCAATGGAAGGAAAATAAACGCTTGATATTTAACGAGGGTTTTTCGCGTGCAAATTGGCAACCAATTTATTATCTTTGTTAAGGTCTCATCATCATACACCCTTAAACATGCATTCTAAAGACATAATAAAGCGCATATGATAAAATAATAATGATATGCGGATGGATATTTTACACATTGATCCTAGATCAAATCTCTCACTTTCTCTCTCCAAGCTAGCACAAATATTTCTTCTACCCGTTACACTACACTTCTAAAGAAACCTCATTTACATTGAGGGGAATAGGTGAGAAGAGAATACAAAGAACAGGAGATAAGGCTGGACACGCAGGTCCAATTAATAAATCAAATTTATTACAATAATTTCTAAAATTGCCCCACCCGACTAATATCCATCCGATATACATTATTCAAGCATCACAACCATGTATTCATACAAGCATGTTATCAATCAATCTAATCAAATTAATTAATCTGATAATTAGTGATCATCCAATGTTCAAACAAAGATTTGATTTTGTTCGAGTCAAACTCGTATTGCGAACACGTACTCAAAGTACGATTTCTACGAATTAAATTAAATTACATAATTAAATCCAATTTAATACGCATTTAATTCTAATTCATTATTTAATTCCAAATTAAATATTACACTTTATAAAATAAACCTTTACGACTTAAATTCCAAATTTATCGTTACGGGTCTCAAAGCCCGATTAATATCCAATATTAATTTAATTAAAGTCCAATGGGCTTTTAATTAATTTCTTCGCAGGCGTGGACTTTTGGTCAACTCGGGTCAAACCCGCAACCAAAGTCCAATCCGGGAGTTACCCCATAAGCCCATAAATTAATTTAGGCCCATTAGGCCCAATTAAACGTTAAAGGTTCATTAGTCGCATTTGGGCCTTTTGGAAGCGGTTTTGGGCCTAATTGGATCCAACCAATTTTGGCCTAAACCAACTTTGTACAACAAAGTCCAATAAACCCAATAACAACTTTAAAAGCCCAAATCCAATTTTAAGGCCCAATAATTTAATTTCAAAAATTCCAAATTTTCCAATTAAATTACCTAAAGTGTATAGCATTATTAATTACCCAAATCAAAGTTTCCAAACACTAAATTTGTCCAATTAATCATGCTTAACATCAATTAATCATGTCCAACATAATTTGATCAAAATCAAACCCAATTTCATGCTTCAAGGTCTCGGCCAAAGGGGAAAAATATGCCCAAATCAAATTCAATCCAATTGAACCCAATCAAACATAAATTCAACATCCCTAAATGATTTCCAAGTCATCCAATGAACAAAAAAATCAAAATCCAAGACAATATTAGGGTTCATATTTTCAGCCATCACAAGCAAATTGGGGAAAATTGTTCCAAACACTTTTTCATCAAATTGATCTAATCAATCATCAATTAAACAACATTTAAGCATTCTAAATCATCCAATTTCATTAAACATGCTCAAAATCAAGTTTACCCAAATTAAAGTTTTGGCCAACAATAAGGAAATTGGGGAAAATCAATCCAATTAATTTTTCTTCAAATTGATTACATATAACTCTAAGTTATTCATATACAAACATTCTTAAACAAACAATTTGTCAAAATCATGCTTAAATCAAAAAGCCCCAAATTTTGCTCAAGAACCCTAAAAACGTTTTATGCACAAATGGCTCAAGATACCATTGTTGAGTTTCAATCAAGTCCCAAGGATCATAAATCATGCATAAACGAGTTGAATACATATCAAAGGAGGTGCGGAATAACTCACATTTATCGGTAGAGATGCAACAAAGATGGAGTGCGAACTGCTCTCCCTTGCTCGGCAGTGAGCTGCGCGGTGGGGGCTGTTTTGATGGTGACTGGTTCGGCTTCTCCAAGGTTCGGCCATGGGAGACACCATTGAAGCTCCAAGCTTCAAGCTTCCAAGCTCACGAACTCACTTCCCTATCACCTTTGTATTCCTCCATGAGTGTGCTAGCACATAGATCTTGTAACAAGATCATTTCTTTCTCCTTTATTGATCGGTCAAACCAGAAAAATTGAGGAGAAGAATCGGTCAAGACCGAGAGAGAAGATGAAGAAGTTTTGGCTCCAAAATGAGCAAAACGTGAAGGAGAGAGAGTGAATTAATGAAAAAGAAAAATTGTAATTGGCTTTATATTTTCCCAAAAAATAATAAACCATTTACCTTTTTCCAATTTCAAAAACAAACATTAAATTCTTGTCAATCACTACAAATCAACTCACATCAATCACTCAAATGTCACATCACTCAAAGTGACATGTGATTTGACGATTGATGTGACTTGCGATTTGACGCTTGATTTGACTTGCGTGCCGCACTCGAATTCGAAATGCGAATACGCTCGCAATCAATCCCGGGCTCGGGTTCGTTAATTCCAAATTAACGAATTTTCCGTTGCGTCGTAATTAAATGATTACGCCTAGCGAATTCACTATTCACGTCGCTAACGAATTAATTCTAAATTAATTCGTTCGCCCGAATTAAAATCTAATTTCAATTCCGCGTCGAAATCTAATTTCGTTATAATATATCGAATACATTAATTTATCAATTAATTCCAAATTAATCGTTCTCTCTCTTTAACGATATTTTATCCGAGATAAAATATCTCCGTAATTAATCCCAGATTAATTTTCTCTCTCATCGAATTAATCCCATATTAATTAAAGTGCGAGTCATACGTCATCGGTGAATCTTCAGGAACCGACCCATGAGATCTCCGGATATGTTGGCAGTAAATACGGTCGTCGGACTATCCGAACACGTAAGTACCTCGTACTACGTTTATACCGATTTACAAGACAAGGTTGGCTTCTAGCAAAGTGCCATGCCTACCCAATTCTCCAGAAATATTCATACAGGAATATATATAGATCTGTATCAAGCGTAGTATACCGTAGTATTGTGTATATCGGCCCAGTATCGGATAGTCACGTGCTAGGGCTGGGGCTGGATAAGTGTCTGCCCCGTCCGAAGCACATGTCGGATGTCTGGTAACTAGTCTCTATAATCGGATATGTATGACCTAGTCATAACATCCCGATGGTTGCGCAATACTTAAGAGCACTAATACCGTATCCTGCGTGACATCATCTCCACTATGACTGAAGTGATACTTCCGTCTTGACATCACACCCAATACACTACGACTCTCTGATAAACCCAGAAGTGGTGTACGCAGAACCGGTTAAAGCCCTGTACCACCAAGACCAAAGTCTATCGATTATCGTAAGTATTAGCGATGTAAGTCTCAGGTTAAGACTTTACACACCTACCTTGATTTCGGCCTCCCATAGACACATAGTCATAATACCAATGGGATTCCGAAGGGTCTATCCAGAGCGAAGCTGTTTCCCGTACCATCGGTGAAACACGACCTCCTATCGCACTTGCATAAGTATCCAATACTTATATATATGAGAACTATGTCGTTGTGCCCTCACAACGCACACAAGTGCAATACTAGCCTATTCCGCATTATCGATGTCCAGTCTCGATAATACTCTGTCTAGGGATATTTAATGATTAATCCTTCGGGGACTGATACTGTCTCATATCATTCTCAGTCCAGGAACTAATCATAGGGACCTCTCTTCATTTATATATCTATGGTGATCTAATCACAAATGATGAGAGTGCAATTTCCTTGTCACATAGTTAATTTGCTACAACAACACAATGATCTGTGCAAATAGTGACGCTATGGGTCATATTATCCAACAATACCACCACCTTAGAATGTACCACCACCACATGATGTGCCACCTCGACGTGTACCACCACAGTATGTACCACCAGATGAAGAGGAATCTGAAAATGAGTTTGATGATTCTGATGGTCTTGATGATGTAGAGGAGAGATTTCAGCCTGGGCAAGATAGGAGGCCTAATAGGAGGTTTGATAGAAGGAATGATATGAGGGATAGACGGTTTGATGATAGAGGTGCATTTGATGCCAGAAGAGGGGATTATGATAGGAGGTGATATAGTAGATGAGGAGATGTAGATGGTGATCTAGGTAGAATCAAGATCAAGATACCAACATTCCACGATAAGAATGATCCTGAAGCTTACTTAGAATGGGAAAAGAAAATAGAATTGATTTTCAACTGTCATCACTACTCAGACGAGAAGAAGATCAATCTGGTAGCAATTGAGTTTACCGATTATGCTATGATTTGGTGGGATCAGCTTGTCTCTACTCGGAGGAGAAATTATGAGAGACCGATTCAGACATGGAGAGAACTTAGAGGTCTCATGAGAAAGAGATTTATACTCAGCCATTACTAAAGGGAATTGTATCAGAAACTACAACATATATATCTGATTCTGCTTGGCGTTGGCCCCCTTCTAGGTCTGCTGCCCTTGTTGATTTGGCTCAGTCCCATCTTCCGTCTCCTTCTAGTTTGAGGGAGGATGTGCTGGTTTGGGAGGTTGATATGAGTGGCAGATTTTCTGTGGATAGTGCCTGGAATGCCATGCGGACTAGGGGAACCTTTCTGTATTGGTGTCGAGTTATTTGGTTCCAGAAGGCTATTCCCCGCCATTCCTTTTTACTTTGGATGTCTATTCAGGGAGGCCTTTGTACCCAGGATAGTTTGATGAGGTTTGGTATCTCTGTTTGCTCGCGTTGTATTCTCTGTGGTTGTTCAAGTGATGACATTGATCATCTTTTCTTCCAGTGCCTCTTCTCTTCGAGGGTCTGGTCGTCTGTGCTGGCTATGTGTGGGTTAGATTGGAGACGCCGGGATTGGCGTCAGACTGTTGAGTGGTTATGTCAGTTCACCGATGCCTCTTTACGTCACCTTCTGGTTCGTCTATCTTTTGCAGCCTCAGTCTACCATATTTGGAGGGAGAGGAATGCTCGCACTCATGATATGCCTTTTCGGCCTGTTTCTGCTCTTCTTTATGATATTGTTTTTGATGTTCGGAATCGTGGTAGCTTTTTACGTAAGGTGAAACAATCTTAAGAACTTGCCCTTGAGAACCTTTAAGATGATTCCTTATAGTGTTTTGCTAGCAATGGAGACCCCACTAAGCTTGCTAGACTTAGATAAGTTGATTTTAACTTAAAAAGGGGAATCCCTCCTTTACAAGAATTTGGCCATAGCCAAAGCTTTAAGCTTTTGTGTTTACAAATTTCGTTGATCGTTCCCAAAAGAAAAAGAAAGAAAGTTTAAATAGTGTTACAAAGAGAAACCCTAAAGGCATAAAGACAACAATGCCCCTAAAGGCTAAATTACAAAAATACCAAAGTCTTCAAGTCTTCAAAGGCCTGTGAAGCTTCATTCAGAACTGATTTGGGCCAAGTGAAGTGGCTTTGGGCCCTTTCTATTGAAGCCCACATGCGTCTCTATTTGTTTGTTGTAATCGGCAATAACACTCTGAACTAATCTCGCCATTGCTTCTCTGAGTCTTTTGGTCCTCTACCTCGTAATTGGCCCTTCTAGTACTTGTAATGGGTCTTTTGCTTTGTTTTAGGGGTGTGCATCGGTCTGTTCGGTCGGTTAATCCTTGATTTTTTAACTGTAACCGAAAATTTTGGTTAAATAAAAGTGTGATCGATTTAACCAATTTATGACACATAACCATTAACCAATTAACCATTATATTTCGATCGGTTATGGTTAATTCGGTTATGAACCAATCCAATAAATATAAATTCATCAACTTTCAACAAAGCAATTTAACACAATTACACATATAAATGCAAACAAGCAGCTCAATTTAAGTTCAAGCTTAATACCAATTCACTATAAACTTTTGAAAAGAAATTGCTCTTTCAATAATTTTTTTCAATTAATATCAGATAACAATAATTATTATTTCCTAAAAGAAAAATAATATGAACATACTGGCCTCATGGATTTGACATATATAAAGAAACTGAAGTATGAGCGAACTAATTAAGAGAAGGGGAAAAATTGAACTCGACAAAGTATGGGAACGATCGACAAAACAGAACCACTTGTAATTGCTATCTCTGTCTCTACTAAACACCAAATATAATCGCAACCGCAAATATATATATAAATAAAGGAATAGAGGAACATATATTAGATTTACATCTTCTAATGTCTCGAGTAAATGAACAACTAAAAATTAAAAATTAAAAAAATAAAAAATAAAATAAGACTCCCCAGGAATCACCTTGAAAGTGTAACTCTGATGTTGAAATTCCTTACCGTGGCTGCAAATATATAACCTCAATCACCAGGTTAGAATCCTCAATTGAGTTGGGACCAAAACGCTGTAACGCTATTGAAGCGTCATAATTGAAATGATCTCAATTTCATGTGAAAATTACCAGAAGATGAAAATAAAATAGCCATATATATTAATGCAAACACAAATAATATGCAAGTTTTGCTCAGCCCACTAGGAATGTGAACAGAGTAACACATTACAATTTTCTTGCCAGCAATCAATACATCAACAACCCTCACAAGAAAAAATTGAACTCGACAAAGTATGGGAACGATCGATGAAGAAGAGAGGTGCAGGAGATGAGGCAACAGTTAGGGTTTCTGGTGGGCAAAACTGAATCGTGGGCAAAGTTGAATCGTGCGCCTGAGATCAACCAATTTTCTTTCAATAATTTTTCAATTAATATCATATCTAAGAAAGCACCGGCATGGAAGGTCACAGAGGGTCACAACAAAACAAAGAATGGGGGGATGCCAGATCTGAAGCAGAAAAGGGGAAAGAAAGAAAATGAGGGTGAGAAGCAAAGACGCGAGCAAGATCCACAAATATACATAATACGTCAAAGTTGTAAGTACCTCACCTAATCAAAGTTGTCGGCGGATAGAGCCTTAGATAGAAGGAGAAATTATGTTACACGCCTGCACCTTTAGGTGGTTACTGGTTCCTCTCAAGATGCAAAGGTTTTGTGATTTTGTGATTTTGGAATTTTGTGATTGTGAGTAGGCGGCTGGAGTTGGTATGTGGGTGGAAATTAGGGTTTTGAAGAATTAGTTTTGGTTTAGGGTTTTGAAAGCATATATATATATGGTTTAATTTCGGTTAATCGGTCGGTTCGGTTATACAAATCTCATAACCGTAACCGAACCGAATAACCAAAAAAGTTAAAAATTTTAACCGTAGTAACCGATTTAATCATAATAACCGAACCGTAATAAAAAAATAGGTTGGAATGGTTCGGTTAATCAGTTAAAACCTATTAATGCACAACCCTACGGCCTGGATCATGTCATTCTTCACTGGTTTAGACTACGGTACTGGCCATGTGTGGGTTAGATTGGAGTTCTCGAGTTTGGTTGTAGACGGTTGAGTGGATGTATCAGTTAATCGATGCCTCATTATATCATCTTCTTGTTCGGCTTTCTTTTATTGCGACAGTTTACTACATATTGAGGGAGAGGAATGCCCTCATGCATGATGTGACCCTTCGCCCTGTCAGTGCTCTGCTTTGTGATATTGTGTTTACTGTCCAGTCTCGTGCCAGTTTACTGCGGAGGGTGAAACCTTCTTATGATAATAAATGGCTTTACATTTCTCGGCGCATGCCTGATGATATTTTCTGATGGTTTTGTTTTGTTTATAGCCTTTCGGGTTTTTACTATGAGGGCTTGTCCTCTCTAGTTTTCTAAGGTTTGCCCCTTTAGCTTTTTGCTTTGTTGCTATGAGGGTCTGTCCTCCCTAGCTGTCTGGGGTATGCCCCTGTGCTTTTGTTTCTTTTTGTTAATACATTTTTACCTTATCCAAAAATAGTTAATTGGGTTACTTTGGGTGTTTGCATCTAACCATCGACAGAGGCTTTTGCATATCTTAGTGTTCCAGGTTAACAAACTAATTTATTACACATATATAAGAGAATCAATTCATTGTTAGAATAATATTGTATGGAATCACAACCCTAGATATTTATTTTCTTTATTATCAATTTCCTTTGTTTTATTTTATATTTTTATTTATTTATTTATTTAGCAAATCCACTTCAACCAACCAATCAAGCAATCATCCCTTCTCACCTCAATTAGATACCTGTAAACATTTTTCATCAATAATTAATAACAACAGTAGAAATTAAGTCCTCGTGGGATCGATATTTTTGTACTACTTGAACGATAAGTGCACTTACGTTACATGTTTGTTTACCACCAATCAGTTATGTTGTAAAGCACATTGCACCCTATACAACTCCCTCATAATCTCCAAGGCCCTATCCAAAAGATTAGAAAAGTGCTCAACAGTAAACTTCTTCAGAGCCACCTTTACACTGTTCAACTTACGACACAAGCGGAACATCGGGGTGCCACAAACATGAATATCCCTAGCCATATCCACAACAGAAAGGAAATCACGATGATCAGCCCAAAAATCAAAGAATTTTAAATGAGTTTTCTTCTTTGGGAGGTCAGCAAGCTTAACAACCATAAGACAGTGGTCTGAAATCTGAGAGGGAAGAAACCTAGCAACCGAACCCGGAAAGAGACACTCCCAAAAGGAATTAGCGACAATACGGTCAAGCTTCCACCAAATAGGAGAGTGAACTTGCTTATTAAACCACGTAAAATGATAGCCAGAAAACTGAAGATCATCCAAACCATCCTGCCCCAAGCAGCATCCCAAATCGTCTTTCCAAGAAGGCCACGACAAATAACCGCCACTATGCTCGAGAGTAGAACGGATAGCGTTGAAATCCCCCATAACTAACCACGGAGAAGCATCAAAATCACTACCACAAGTAATCAAATCAGCCTAAAGCTCCCGACGCTTCTTATAATCGCATTCACCATAGACCATAAAAACCACACAACTCCAAATAGCAGAAACATGTGACACACGAAAGTGTATAGCCAATTTTGAAGACATGATATTTTTGAAGAATTTGGCCATTTTATGCCTTATATGTAATTCGGCCAAATAGCTTGTATTTTTGACCTTATATTTGACATGTTGAATCTATTTAGGCTATTTTTAACTTAGTTAGCTAGGTCAAATTGGATTAGAACTAAATTAGTTAGTCAAATGGACCTATTAGGCATTTGTAGAAATGATGCCTCTTTTGTTGACTTTTTATTTTTGATGTTTTTGCCACTCGCATAAAGATCTTGGTGGGGGATATTTATATTACATAGTAAATGACTATTAAGGGTTTGACCTTTAATTAGCCATTGGGTAGTTTTAGGATTTTTTTAGTCTTTTTACCTTTCAAGGGCATTTTAGTAAATTTACCTTAAACTATATATTTGTAACTTTGCTTCTTCAATAACATATCATACAATTTCAAAATTTCTTCAAAAGAATGGCTATGGCCGAATTTCAAGCTTAAGGGAGGGATTCCCCTTTGTTTTAGCTTCGACTTATCTAAGACGTGGCAACCTTAGTGGCGTCTCTGTGCTAGCAGAACGCTACAAGGAGCAAAGGGGCATACCCCAGGCAACTAGAGAGGAATATATACTTACTTTATGAGTCATTTTAAAGGTTCTCAAAGACAGGTTCTTTATGAGTCTTCTTTGGGGCCTTGGAAGGGTTTTGTTCTAACAAAATCAAATTCGCAGTTCTTGGGGTTTTATCCGTTGCGAGGGGTTTACTTGGCCTAATCATCCAAGTGAGTTCCGCGTCACGTAGGCACATTGGCATCATATGAGGGTTTCCATGGAGGGGTTCCAAAGCTATTACACTTGACACAAGTGATACCAGATTAATGCACCAGTAATTCGGAAGTCAAATACCTTTTTGACGAATGAAGCTGAATCAAGCCCAACTCCAAGTATTCGAGTAACACAAGGCTTAATAGGCTTGAGAACAACATTTGGGCATTATTACATGAGGCCCACGAAAGTTTGAGGTTTTTGTGCAAATGGGATAATTTGGTCATTTTGGTATAAAACTTGCTTGTTGAATTTTTTGCCTTTGTTAACTTTTTTCTTTTAACATTTGTATTGATGCCAACCACATTTGATGACTTTGGTAAGCTTGCCAACCATTTTTTTTGAATTTGGTAAGCTTGCCAACTACTTGCTTGACCTTGGTAAGTTTTTGTTTTACTTTTAAGGGCATTTTAGTAACTTGTCTTGTACTATATATTGTAACTTGTCTTCCTTAGTGAAAGATAATCCACCATTTTCCAAAATCTTCTTTAAGAATGGCTATGGCCAAAATTCAAACTTAAGCGAGAGATTCCTCTTTATTTCGATTTCGAATTATCTAAAGCATGGCAACCTTAGTGGCGTCTCCGTGCTAGCAGAACACAACAAGGCATTATCTTAAGGGTTGTCAAGATAAGTTCTTTGTGGGTCTTCTTTTTGGCGTAGGAAGGGTTTTGTTCCTACAAAATCAAATTCGCGGTTCTTGGAGTTATATCCGTTGCTTGGGGTTTGCTTGGCCTAATCATCCAAGTGAGTTCCTCATCATTTGGTATAAGAGATTAGGGTTCCAATGTCTGATTTTTTTATCTTTACTTTGTGTTTTTCATATAGTCTTTGTTGTGTGTTGTTATTTATCAAGATACTCGTTCATCTTGATTCTTGGTTTTTGTGTTTCTTAAGTGTTTTAGCCTTTTGAATCGCTCGTGACCGGCATACCAGTAAGAAAACTCACTTGACACAACTTCTGAAATTGGGAAGAACCATACCGGTCTCCATACCAACCTTCATACCGGTCTATCTGGGAAATACATAACTACTAGAACCGGGCTAGTTTTATACTGGTACCATACAAGACTCTATATCGGTCGACTTGTTCCAAAACATAGCTACTCGAATTAGGCAAGTACATATCAGCCTACATACCTGTCTACGTACTGGTTAACCTGTGAGTTAAACATAACTATTGGAACAGAATTGAAACCATACTGGTCCCATACCATACTCCAAATCGGTCAACACTTAGATTTTTTTTGGGAGCTCAAGTGACCTGAAGAGCAAAAAAAAGTAATGAAGCCTTTCTGTCGGTGTTCGATATTTTGTTATTGCTTGTCAACGATTAAGACATTTTATTACTTATTCTGTGGTTACCTCATTCGGGGGTACTATACCATATTCACTCTAGAGTTTCAATATGTTGTAATCAAGAATTCGGTTAAAAGGGAAAAAACCTATCTGGAAAAATTTGTCAGCTGAATTCTAAGTGAAATTCTAGTTCTTCGGTCATTGGTAAACTATCGTTAAAATTACGGTTACCATGTCTGGTTTACAACTTAAAAACATGAGTTTTGAAGTGTCTATATGGTTCTGCTACTATTCTGTCCCGATTCATTATCTGGTAAAACATCTGGATACCTAGTCGCCTTTGTCCTTATTTGTATTATGTTGCTAGTAAATTGTTTCGAGTTATGTTTTGTCTTGTTCCTACATGGGTGCATCACGTGAGGAAGAGTACGGGATGTACTAACTATTTTTTTCATACAGGTATGTACTTGATGGAATTCCGGCCCTATTTTGACAACTATGGAGCTCACTGTCATATCTAACGTTGCATGCTAGATTCGTACAAAAGCTTGTACTTTTCTCACTATCTGACTAGTACTATTCATTGTATCTCCTCGACAATTCCACTTCCACTTTATTGTCTAGAGACATTAAATAATAAATTGACTTGCTTACTCAATAAGCAAGATCCTAAGCATAAATACCCCTAATGACCTAGTAAACTAGCTTAATTACATCAAAAATAAAGTCAACATATGAAACAAAATGATAAAATAATACAATGTTTGGCCAAATTATAAAAAGTGTCAAAGTTGGGCTAAATTCCCTATATAGGTCCTTGTGTTCAAAATAGCTTTGTGAAGCTTCATTCAAAACTTATTTGGGCCAAGTGAAATAACTTAGGGCCCTCTCCATTGAAGCCCACATGTGTCTCTGGTGTGCCCCTGACTTGTTTGTTGTAGTCGACCATGAAACTCTGAGCTAGTCCCACCATTGCTTCTCTAATCTTCTTGGCCATTGTCTTGTGATTGGCCTTGTTGGTACTTGCAATGGTTCCATGCTCTTTTCCATGTCGCTTAGTGAAACATTTGTGCCTTGATTCATGTCATTCTCTCCATTTTGAAAAGGATTCAACCTCGAATATGTACCTGTATCAAAATATAAATCAGTCAGAAACGTTAAACATAGCAAAAACTGACATGATCCAAGCCACGCATGGAGCATCAAATGACATGGCCTTCAACATAATGGAGCCATTGCAAATCATACAAGATGGGCGCGCCAGCAATCCTGAAGCCGAGTACATTTTTTACGGATAAATCCGATTCAAGCCCGACACCAAATATTTGAGTTACACAAGGCTTAATGGGTTTGAGACATAATATTTGGGCTTTGTCACAAGTGGCCCATGAAATTTAGGAGCTTTTGATGTGAAGGGGACAACTTGAGACATTTGGGAAAAGTTTTCCACCTTTGTTGAATTTTGTGATATTTGTGTTTTTTCCTTCACTAACTTTTTGGCAAAGTTATTGATGACTTGAGCCACCTTGTTTGACATTTTTGTTATGTTGTCTAAGCTACTAAATGACTATTAAGGGCATACCTTTTAAATAGCCATTAGCTAGCAAGTTAGGGTGTTTTTGTATTTTTGCACCTATTAGGGTTTTTTTTATTATACGGTATATTGTAACATTTCTTTCTTAATGAAAAAGAATCACCCATTTTCGAATTTAGCTTCATCTTGAAAGCTTGGCTTTGTCCAGAATTACTTAATGGAAGGATTCCCCTTATTTCATGCAATCAACTTATCTAAGGCGTGGCAACCTTAGTGGCATCTCCGTACTAGCAGAACATTACAATGAATCATCTTAAGAGTTCTCAAAGACAAGTTCTTTGTGGTTCTTCTTTGTGGCCTTGGAAAGGTTTCGTTCCTACAAAATCAAATCCGCGGTTCTTGGGGTTCTATCTGTTGCGAGGGGTTTGCTTGACCTTAATCATCCAAGTGAGTTCCGTGTCATTTGGTATCAGAGCTTAGGGTTCCAAGGTCTAATTTTTCTATCTTTACTTGTGTTTTTGATTTAGTCTTTATTGTGTTTTTTGGTCATCAAGATATTTGTTCATATTGATTCTTAGTTCTTATGTTTCTTAAGTGTTTTTGTATTTTTGATCTGTCGGTGACCGGCATACTGGTCCCATACTGGCCTTCATATCGGTCTAACTGGGCATTACATAGCTACTGAACCCGGGCTAGCATCATACCAGTATACATATCGGTGTCCATACCAGTTTATCTAGAGATAACATAGCTACTGGAACCGGTCTAGTTTCATACCGGACCCATACCGATCTCCATACCGATTAAACTGTGAGTAAAACATAGCTGCTGGAATCGACAGCAACTATATCGGTCTCATATTAGACCCTAAATCGGTCAACATTTAGAAAATTTTTGAGAGCTCAAGTGATCTGAATAGCAAAAAAAAAGTTCAAAAATTTCTATTGAATTTGGTTAGTTTCATATTATCATTTAGGTGTATATGGGTGGTAATTCGTCAAAATTTCTATTGAGGTACCAAATTATCATCTGAATTTGCATACGTCCGCAATTGTTTACATACTTGTTTGTTTGTTGTTCTACTTTTTTATTTCTATATTCCAAGTATTCTAGCTGTAGGTTTTCTTTGAATTGAGTCTACGTATTTGTTAATTCTTACTTACATTACTGTTTTACCCATATTGGTTTCTTATTGTTTATGCTAGCTTGAAGATTACACATGTTGGTTTATTCTAAGGTCCCAAGATCAAATCAAGACATGAAATTATGTGTGAACACATCAACGGAGGTAGCGGAATACTCACATTGATCGGTAGAGTCGATATGGAGACGATTCAAGCCCAAAAACGCACTGCCATGTAAGCCTACTGCATGCAGTCCACTGCCTACAAAAACAGAAAATTAAGTGAAGAAACGGAGCTCCTAGCTTCGTCGGATGGATCCCGTCTCATGGTCGAACCTCCCTACCACCTTCGCAAGACTTGTAAGTGTGCTAGCACTTGATTTCTCACCATGAGAAACCACTCTTGCTTCCCTTTAGCTCACGGTTTTTGGCTTCCAAAAACAGTCCACACTTTGTAGATTTCGTGAGGAGAAGAGAGAAATTTGAGAGAGAAAAATGTGTATTTTTGTCAAATGATTTACCAAAATCAATTTATATTTATGCCATAATTTATTAAATTAATAATAAAATTATGACACATAACATGCAATGGCTTAGAGTATAAAACACTCAATTTCCATGCAATAACATTGAGTGCATTGTACACAATCTACATGCAATGACATTGAGTACAATGTACACAATCTACATGCAAAGCATTAGAATGACATGTGTCATGTGGGCCCCACACGTTTCCAAATGAAAGTGGGCCCACGTGCACTCACGCGTTCGGGTTCGATATTTCCGAAATACCGAGCTTACGTCGCGACGTTAATTCAATCGAATTTAAATAAATAATCGCGCCCGGCGAAATTATTATTTACGTCGCTAACGAATTAATTCTCAATTAACTCGTTTGCCCGAATTAAAATCTAATTTTAATTCCGCGTCGAATCCAATTTCGTCTAATATATCGAATATATTAATACATCGATTAATTCCGAATTAATCGTTCTCTCTCTTTAGACGATATTTTATCCCGGATAAAACATCTCCGTTATTAATCCTAGATTAATTTTCTCTCTCTTCTATTATAATCCCAGATTATTCAAGAGTGCAAGTTGTGCGTCATCGGTGGATTATCGGGAAGCGACCCATGAGATCCCCGGATAAGTTGGCAGTAAATACGGTCGTCGGAGTGCCCGAATCACGTACGTACCAAGTACTACGTTCTACCGATTTACGAGACAAGGTCGACTCCTAGCAAAGCACCAAGTCTTCCCAAGTTCTCCGGACATATTCATCAAAGAATATCTAGATCTGTATCAAGCGTAGTATACAATTGTATTGTGCGTATCGGCCCAGTATCGGATAATCACGTGCTAGGGCTGGGGCTGGATAAGTGTCTGCCCCGTCCGAAACACATATCGGATGTCTGGTAACTAGTCTCTATAATCGGATATTCATGACCTGGTCATAATATCACGATTGGATGCGCATCACTTTAAGAGCACTAATACCGTATCCTGCGTGACATCATCTCCATTATGACTGGAGTGACACTTCCGTCTTGACATCACATCCAATACACTACGATTCTCTGATAAACCCAGAATAGGTGAACACAGAACCAGTTAAGATCCCCCACCACCAAAACTAAAGTTTACCGATTGTCGTAAGTATTAGCGATGTAAGTCTCAGGTTAAGACTATACACACCTACCTTGATTTCGGCCTCCCATAGACACCTAGTCATAATACCAATGGGATTCCGAAGGGTCTATCCAGAGCGAAGCTGTTTCCCGTACCATCGGTGAAACACGACCTCCTATCGCACTTGCACAAGTATCCAATACTTATATATATGAGAACTATGCCGTTGTGCCCTCACAACGCGCACAAGTGCAATACTAGTCTATTCCGCATTATCGATGTCCAGTCTCGATAATACTACGACTAGGGATATTTAATGATTAAACCTTTGGGGACTGATACTGTCTCATATCATTCTCAGTCCAGGAACTAATCATAGGGACCTCTCTTCATTTATATATCTATGGTGATCTAATCACAAACGATGAGAGTGCAATTTCCTTATTACATAGTTAATTTGCTACAACAACACAATGATCTGTGCAAATAGTGACGCTATGGGTCATATTATCCAACAATCTCCCACTTGGCACGTAGCGAGTCACTCAAGTGTCCTACACTCGAACTATGTACAATTCGCTCAAATTGCTGAGGAAAGGTTTTCGTCAGCGGATTTGCTTAATTATCGTCTGACGCGATTTACACGATCATCACATCGCCACGATGTATGATCCGAACGAATCAGATGATACAGAAGTATATATCTGGATCGTCGATGAGACCTTTAATTCCTTAGCCTATGCTGACGCCTAGCTCAGCCGCTAACAGAACTTTATCTAATCTTATTAGATTTATTTTCTACCCAGATGGTCTTCTATTGCTGCCTCAGCTGCAGCAATGATCCGCATTTGTTGTTTGTTCGGCAACAGTTATCTTGCTAGGAAGATTTCCAGCTCACTGTCCCGGTGTTCAAACTTTATAGTACCGCAATATTTACCGGTTTGGAAACTTGCAGCAGTGATCCCAGTCACTTCAAGTTCTCCAACTCCATAGTTTAAGACAACATCTTTAGTTCTCTCAGATACTAACAGATGTTCTTTAATCTTCAATCCAGTGACTGTCACTTGGATTGACCCGATTGTGACTCCATATGCTCGAAGCGTATGAGACACCAATACAAGTACATTTTAAATGTACAATTTCCTAGAGAGTGTTAACAACTCCAAATCTATCCCAGTAGATCTTTATTCCTTGAATAAAGGTTGTTACTCCCCAGAATTCTACGGAGAATTTCTATTGAAAGAATATCTATGAAAGCCAAGCTTTCACAACTGCTTTATGGGAATTTCACTGTCAGTGCGCTCTCCCACTAACCTCCTTATATACACAAGAATTATTTCATTTTGAGTCAAATCATAAACCATTATGATTATTTCAAAACAACAGTTCCAAGAACCTTATGCTTGCATCAATCCAAACATGGATCGAATAACCCGCAAACCTGGTTTGTCGGTTATACAAAATCGTCAGGATGTTGTAAGCATCCTCCAAAAGGTTTCCTTTTCAGGAAAGCGATTTTGATTTGTAACTGACATATTTCATCAATGAAATATACAGTTATCAACAAGCATCTTCAAAATGGATTTATCATGGCAACAGGTAAAAAGGTTGAACCGTTATTAACATAATGTTGATAACGCTACCTTTCCGTCAAAACCTCAGGTTTGCACGTTGGTATGTTGCCTTCCATGTATGTCTTCCTTGAAGACGTTTTAATGTACCATAGGCTCAACGCCTTGTGGTACAACAACTAGTATCCAAACATAGTTGTTATACATGGAATCCATTTCGGACTCATGGCACTTTGCCATAACATGGAGTCGATACCTCGTATCACTTCCTCTAAACGTAGTCAGATGGTACACCACCATAAGATTGACATCTTTATGGGGTGAGATTAGAAACCCATACCCTAGGTTGTTTTCTGACTCTATCCGATCTACTAGTTTCTTGTGTATTTGAAGATTAATGGTATAGATTCATCATAGATGAACTGTTTGTGTTCCATTAAGGACTTCGTGCCTTGATCAGTATTACTCCGATTTTCATCGAGTATCACTATCCTCCCACTGACCACTGCATATCGGTATTCCTCTCAGGAAAACCGCATGGTGAGCAACAATTACATTGTTCTCATGTGGGATTTACAAGTACTATATTTAAGGTTTCCCTTAGGATAACTTATTGGCACTTATCCAATTTGGGTCCTTAGTTTGGTATCATCCAAACGCTATGCCTCGCATACCCAAATTATCAGGAATGAGAAACTCGTTTCTTTCCTGTTCATATCCTATATGATATCTGTCAAACAGATTTATATGGAACCTTATTCTAAATAAGTTTTGCACTGTTAATACATATCCTGTTGAAGGAAATAGTAGCTCAGAGCGACTCGTGATAAACCTTATTATGTCCAACAAAATTCGGTTTTTGGTTCGGACACACCGTTTAACTAACGTGTCACGGGAGGAGTCCTCATACGAAAGAATACCGTACTCTTTCATTTACATATGAAACTTACTGCTCAAGTATTTTCCATTACGGTTTCACCGTGGCGGAATAATACTATAGCCGATCTGTTTGTCTACTTCGTGTCGAAACTCTAAAGTTTCCGATCTGTGTTCTTCAAAAGAAACACATAACCACAACGTGATGTCACATCCGTTAAGGTCACGAAATATTCATGTTCACATCTAGCCTAGCTAGATATGGGCCCACTTACTTCACCATGAATAGGGCTAACAGATCGGTGGCCCTTTACTATTACCAAGTAAATAATATTTAGGTTTTTAACCTAATAAACAAGATTCGCAGACCTTATTTGAATAGTCAAATCAGTCCTAGTACCCACTCTTCAAAAGTGTGGATATACAAGTCTTGTTTAATAAACTAGATTCGTAGACCTTATTTGAATAGTCAAATCAGTCCTAGTACCCACTCTTCAAAAGTGTGGATATACGAGTCTTGTTTAATTGTGTCCCAGACAACAATGCCACAAATAAGTCTCCATTGATCAAATCAATTTGAGCTATTTATTTGTCATTTTATATGTTTGAGATTTTATTTATATTCAAAATATAAATTCTGTTATTTATCTCAGTATCATCTTTATATATTAAAACACTTTAGTGTTCTAGAATATAAAGGTTTTATCCGCAATGGATTAAACACTGATATAGAGATAATGACTCTAGATAAACTAGTTACATTATGACAGTTCCTAATTTAAATACATACCCAAAGGGTAGTTTCTAAACTTAGGTATCTACGGTCGAAACAGCGACTTTCGTCCCGTTTCCGATTCGCAGAGAAATCTCGGCTTGAAGCCAGTATCCAGCTCACAGCGGATTCTGAACGTCAATACATATATTTTATGTACCACACTAAGTATTTAAAATCCAATTTTAATACTAGTAGTGAACATAACTTTGACAAAAATGTAAAGTTAGAGCCTCGCCCTTTCTTTAATTCCTTCGTGTCTTCCATATCCTACTGGTAGTCACTTTGGGATATGTCAATTACCTTTTCAATATTTCACAAACCTTTGGGCAAGCCTTGGGTTTAGAATATCGAAATGATGTGCACCTTGTGCTACATGCCCAATTGCAAATTTTGACTTTTCTCCACTAGAATAGTCAATTAATTCTCCAAGAATTATTATTGCAATTTAATACTTTTAAATCTAAAGATAGATTTATTATAAGTATATCAATTAAGCACTAAAGTCATCATCACATAAATCTTCCAAAGACTTTATGCTCTATATGCTTAATTATGGGCTTAGTAATAACAAGTTATTTTATCAAATAAATTAACCTATTATTAATTCCCAATTGAAAATTAAATCATTTAAAACATTTAATCAAAGGATTATATATTTTAAATATTCAACCTTTCAATTCTTTCTTGATTTCAATAGTCCAACTATTTAATCAATTTTTAATAAGGTACTATTTATTATAATGATTACAATAATCCAATTATTTAATCAACTATAATTTTAATATTGATTACTATAATCTCATTATAAAATCAACTATCATTTAATTCAATTATATTGATTACTATAATCCAATTACATAATCAACTATATATTGAATGAGTTTGTATATAGTCCAACTATATATATATATTTTTTTTTAAAACAACATAATAATTAGTCCGACTAATACTTTTGATTAATATGACGAGTAAAATATAAATGAGCGTGTTTAGCGAGTATTCGAACGAATGTTGCAAATTCAATACTTGCCTCCCACTATTTTTCGTCGAGCCTCTAACCCTCTGTCGAGTACTCGGGAAACCGTGTTTCCTAGTGGGCTAGGATCCCGTTAAATATCACACAATCTTGACTTTGGCCAACAAATGTATGATAATTAACTAGGTAGATCTCTAAGATCAATTGGATCTCATCCAATTCCTAGATCCGGTTAGGTGGACATCCAAGTCCTAAACATATATCTATATATGCCTATATATCCAATATATATACCCTAACCTTTTTCCTCTGAATCAACTAGGCCTTGGCTTTGGCACAACAAACCTGATGATCCCAGTCAAGCGCGGACCCATTGACCATGGAGGCTTCGTAATCAATGTCAATGGACAAGAAGTGGTCTTGACTTTGGCCAACAAACCACAACTTGGACACGACACCGATATAGAACAAAGCCTCGTGATTAAAACACATCTTTGATGGACAAGGGCTTGACTTTGGCCAACAACCCCTGCCAATCGCGGATCTTGAGTAAGAATCACTCAATGGAAGGAAAAACGCATGATATTTAATGAGGGTTTTTCGCGTGCAAATTGGCTACCAATTAATTATCTTTATTAAGGTCTCATCATCATACACCCTTAAACATGCATTCTAAATACATAATAAAGCGAGTATGAAATAAAATAATAATGATATGCGGATGGATACTTAACACATTGATCCTAGATCAAATCTCTCCCTTTCTCACTCAAGCTAGCACTAGTACAACTTCTACCCGTTACACTACACTTCTAAAGAAACCTCATATACATAGAGGGGAATAGGTGAGAAGAGAATACAAAGAGAAAGAAGGTGATAAGGCTGGACACGCAGGTCCAATTTAATAAATCGAATTTATTACAACAATTTCTAAAATTGCCCACCCGACTAATATCCATCCGATATACATTATTCATTCAACACAACCACGTATTCACACACATAAGCATGCTATCAATCAATCTAATCAAATTAATTAATCTGATAATTAAGTGATCATCCAATGTTCAAACAACGATTTGATTTTGTTCGAGTCAAACTCGTTTTTGCGAATAAGTACTCAAAGTACGAATTCATGAATTAAATTAAACTACATCATTAAATCTAATTTAACATGTATTTAATACTAATTCACTTTTCAATTCCAAATTAAATATACACTTTTATTTAATAAACCTTTTACGATTTAAATTCCAAATCTAATCGTAACGCGTCTCAAAGACCGATTAACGTCCAACGTCAATTCAATTAAAGTCCAATGGGCTTTTGATTGATTTCTTAAGGCGTGGACTTTTGGTCAACTCGGGTCAAACCGATAACCAAAGTCCAATCCGGGATTTACCCCATAAGCCCATAAATCAATCTTGGCCCATTAGGCCCAATTGAACATTAAAGGTTCATTAGTCGCAATTGGGCTTTATGGTTAAGGTTTTGGGCCCAATTGGATCCAATCCACTTGGCCTAAACCAAACTTGATAAATCAAGCCCAATAGCCCCAAATACAACAATTCAAGCCCAAATCCAATTTAAGCCTAAATAATTAAATTACACTAATCCAATTACGCAATTTAATTACCTAAAGTGCATTACATGATTAATCGACTAAATCAACATTTTCAAAACACCAAATTAGTCTTATTAATCATATTCAATTCATTATCACATGTCAAACACACATAATGAAAAATCAAACCCATTTACATGCTTTCATGCTCTCGGCCAAGGAGGGATTTTGTGTCCGATTTGGTTTCGATCCAATCGAACCTACAATCGACATCAAATCACCATCCAATTTGATTTTATACACATCCAATGTCACAAAACCAAAATTCCAAGACAACATTAGGGCATATCACATTCGGCCAAGGTGGAATTTTTGGGGAAAAATCATCCAATGCATTTTTCATAAAATTGATTCCATGTAACATCATTCTATATACATGTAAGCATTCTTATTCATCAAATTTCACAAGAACATGCTTCAATCAATTTCATCACACCATTCGGCCAACATCAATATTTTGGGGAAAATTATTCCAAATCAATTTTCAACAAATTGGTCCAACCAAAATGCAATAAATCATGTTATAAGCATACTCAAACAAGCAATTTATTCAAATCATGCTCAACAAACATTTACCCAAATTTTAAGCCCTACAAATTTCATGCTTGCAACATTAGCTCATGATGCCATTGTTGGTTTTTCTAAGG
Organism: Zanthoxylum bungeanum; assembly: GCA_019454045.1. Classification (NCBI taxonomy): domain Eukaryota; kingdom Viridiplantae; phylum Streptophyta; class Magnoliopsida; order Sapindales; family Rutaceae; genus Zanthoxylum; species Zanthoxylum bungeanum. Next base: position 166,535 of record SKCR01051434.1, read on the forward strand.
TCCCAAGATCAAATCAAGACATGAAATTATGTGTGAACACATCAACGGAGGTAGCGGAATACTCACATTGATCGGTAGAGTCGATATGGAGACGATTCAAGCCCAAAAACGCACTGCCATGTAAGCCTACTGCATGCAGTCCACTGCCTACAAAAACAGAAAATTAAGTGAAGAAACGGAGCTCCTAGCTTCGTCGGATGGATCCCGTCTCATGGTCGAACCTCCCTACCACCTTCGCAAGACTTGTAAGTGTGCTAGCACTTGATTTCTCACCATGAGAAACCACTCTTGCTTCCTTTATCTCACGGTTTTTGGCTTCAAAAACAGTCCACACTTTGTAGATTTCGTGAGGAGAAGAGAGAAATTTGAGAGAGAAAAATGTGTATTTTTTTGTCAAATGATTTACCAAAAATCAATTTATATTTATGCCATAATTTATTAAATTAATAATAAAATTATGACACATAACATGCAATGGCTTAGAGTATAAAACACTCAATCCATGCAATAACATTGAGTGCATTGTACACAATCTACATGCAATGACATTGAGTACAATGTACACAATCTACATGCAAAGCATTAGAATGACATGTGTCATGTGGGCCCCACACGTTTCCAAATGAAAGTGGGCCCACGTGCACTCACGCGTTCGGGTTCGATATTTCCGAAATACCGAGCTTACGTCGCGACGTTAATTCAATCGAATTTAAATAAATAATCGCGCCCGGCGAAATTATTATTTACGTCGCTAACGAATTAATTCTCAATTAACTCGTTTGCCCGAATTAAAATCTAATTTTAATTCCGCGTCGAAATCCAATTTCGTCTAATATATCGAATATATTAATACATCGATTAATTCCGAATTAATCGTTCTCTCTCTTTAGACGATATTTTATCCCGGATAAAACATCTCCGTTATTAATCCTAGATTAATTTTCTCTCTCTTCTATTATAATCCCAGATTATTCAAGAGTGCAAGTTGTGCGTCATCGGTGGATTATCGGGAAGCGACCCATGAGATCCCCGGATAAGTTGGCAGTAAATACGGTCGTCGGAGTGCCCGAATCACGTACGTACCAAGTACTACGTTCTACCGATTTACGAGACAAGGTCGACTCCTAGCAAAGCACCAAGTCTTCCCAAGTTCTCCGGACATATTCATCAAAGAATATCTAGATCTGTATCAAGCGTAGTATACAATTGTATTGTGCGTATCGGCCCAGTATCGGATAATCACGTGCTAGGGCTGGGGCTGGATAAGTGTCTGCCCCGTCCGAAACACATATCGGATGTCTGGTAACTAGTCTCTATAATCGGATATTCATGACCTGGTCATAATATCACGATTGGATGCGCATCACTTTAAGAGCACTAATACCGTATCCTGCGTGACATCATCTCCATTATGACTGGAGTGACACTTCCGTCTTGACATCACATCCAATACACTACGATTCTCTGATAAACCCAGAATAGGTGAACACAGAACCAGTAAGATCCCCCACCACCAAAACTAAAGTTTACCGATTGTCGTAAGTATTAGCGATGTAAGTCTCAGGTTAAGACTATACACACCTACCTTGATTTCGGCCTCCCATAGACACCTAGTCATAATACCAATGGGATTCCGAAGGGTCTATCCAGAGCGAAGCTGTTTCCCGTACCATCGGTGAAACACGACCTCCTATCGCACTTGCACAAGTATCCAATACTTATATATATGAGAACTATGCCGTTGTGCCCTCACAACGCGCACAAGTGCAATACTAGTCTATTCCGCATTATCGATGTCCAGTCTCGATAATACTACGACTAGGGATATTTAATGATTAAACCTTTGGGGACTGATACTGTCTCATATCATTCTCAGTCTAGGAACTAATCATAGGGACCTCTCTTCATTTATATATCTATGGTGATCTAATCACAAACGATGAGAGTGCAATTTCCTTATTACATAGTTAATTTGCTACAACAACACAATGATCTGTGCAAATAGTGACGCTATGGGTCATATTATCCAACAACACATTGTTGTGAGCTTCTTTGGTAACTCTTATTCATATTATATTTAGTGTAAACATGAGTGGAGTAGAGTGATACATATTTGAATGTAAACACATGAGCGTGTGAAATTGTGAGGTTAAATCATTTGTTTTACATATTTGACTACTCTGTTTATTTTGAGATGGACAGAGAATTTGAGACCATGGATAGAAACTTTCAAAATAATTTGGTCTTCGCCTTCCGCACGAGATGCCGCATCAACACTATAGCGTATAATATGATCATCAGCAGAAACGATCCTACCAATTTAGCTAGTACTACAATAGTTGAAAAGTTAGGGTTACAATTGATACCTATTGATAAACCTTACATGTAGATGAGTGAATTTGGCTAGGTTGAGTTTAGTCATAGAGTTGTGGTAAGTTTTGCTGTTGGGGAAAAATATGTTGATGAGGTGGTTTGTGACGTAGTTCCTATGAGTACTACACATATATCATTGGGCAAGCCTTGGTATAAGTTTAATAAAGTGGTTTATGATATGGACAATAATAGGTATAAAGTCAAGTATGGTAAAAGAGTCATTACTCTTGTTCCTTTAACACCTCAGCAGGCATTTGATGATGTGTTGTATTTTCAGAGAAGTACGAGTAGTGAGAGACATGGTAATGTCGATAAAGTACTTTCTGTGGAGCCAACAGAGAACAATATGGGTAATGAGATGGTTGAAGAATTTGTTGTAAATAAAAGTGTACTACAACGAGCTGGAGTAGTAGCCGAGAGTTTTAATAAGAGTGAGATCATTAGAAAGGCTATCGTTAGCGAGAAAGAGAAAACACGTGAGGGGAGTGTGACCGAACATAATAAGGGAATTAAGGCTAAGGCCGTGAGTGTTTCCAAGGGGAGTGTGAGTGAACTTAAAGGGGAAACAAAAGGGAGAGTTAAAAATAGCTTCTACATAAGTGAGAGTGAATTGAGGAAGGCTTACCAATCTAGCCAGATTATTCTGCTGTTAGTTTATAAGGATCACCATGTATACAATGATAAAGAATGTGTTAAGAGATGTGTTCACAAATGATATCCCTATAGGGCTTCCACCCATTATAGGTATTCAGTACCAAGTAGTGTTATAAAGAATGATGGAACTTGGCATATATGTGATGACACGAGAGCTATAACTAATATCATGCTTGGGAGTTTGAATGAAAAAAGAAAGGCACAGTTGGTGAGAATAATGGATTTCCAATGCATTGTATTTGAACCCGGAGATTGGGTATGGCTACATTTGCGCAAGAAGATGTTCCCAACATAGTGGAGATCTAAGCTACAATCGAGAGGATATGGTCTATTTCAAGTCTTGAAGCGGACTATTGACAATGCTTACAAACTAGATCTTCTTGGTGAGTATGGTGTGTCAGCAACGTTTAATGTTTCTGATTTGTCTTACTTTGATGCAAGTGCATATTCGAGGTCTTGATCCCTAAACCATCTGCTTTCGTTTGTTTCTTTGACCTTCTTTGTCCTCTCCCCCCTCCTCGCCCTCTTCACTCCCCTCGTTCTTCATAACTTTTCCCCCTGTTTTGGTGATGCCGGTCTCTAGCATGCCAGTTTTTTGGCCGGTTTTGGGGCCGCGCCGACCTACACAGGGTCGTTTGGCCATCAGATCTGTGGAACGTGAACCCTCCTTAGCTTCTCATGTCGCTACTTTGTTGTTTTTAGGTATTGGTTATGTACGTCCTAATCCTTCATTGGGTCCTTCTGCTTCTCTTCCGACTCTGTCGGACTTTGCTTTGCTCGAGAAGGGAGACTCTCATTTGGTTTGCTCTGACTCTGAGATTGGCAGTAGGGTATCTTAGTGCCCTGCTGACGAGCAGGTTTTGTGTGATGGGCGTTCTGTTTCTTCTCCCTTATGTGAGGTTTAGGGTCTGATTGTGTGAGATCATGGTTTGAGCATGGCTATTAGAGAGGAGCTTGTTGGCACTGGAGGGGTTGGTTTGGCCGATTCAGGTGTTGCCATGAGTCAGTGTGTTTTGGTGGCTGGTTATGGGCGGGATGTGATTGCTTCGGTTGTGAATGTCTCTACTCCTACTATTTTAACTGGTGTTGCCTTGACTGGGAGTGCATTTGCTGGTGGTTTTGAGGCAGTGGAAGTGCCCATTAGCCCTTATGTGTTGCATCATGTATGTGAAGATTTGGTCTGTAATACTGAGACTGTCTTGGCCGATTCTTGTGCTGCCGTGGGTAAGGGTGCTTTTTTAGTGAATATTTCGGGGGGGCTACTGCTGCTTCGGTTGTGTGCAATTCTACTCATGTGGATATGGATGGTATTTCCGTATGTGTGAGTAATACTTGTGGTGATTCTAAGACTGTGTCAGATCCGGTTGGTGGTGTAACAGTTCCGGCTTCTATTGTTGATTCGTCGGCAGTGAGTTTGAGTGCTTTAGTTGATGTTGTTAATGATTCTGGGGTTTCCAAGGTAGATGGTGAATGTCTGAATGTTCAAGCGTCTATACGTTCGGGATTTGGGGGAGATAGAGTGGGAGGTACCTTGAGCTATGCTAGAGTGTTAAATGGTTCTAACGGTGTAGATAATCCTGATTTAATGTCTGCTTCTACCACCTTACACTATGTCAAACCGAATGTTATTGATGGGCGATTATAGTGTGTCCCCTTTTGGAGGTTGCTGAAGAAGGGAATGTATTCTGGCGGAGCACTTTAGTTGGGTATCTTGTGGGGGAAAAGACTACCATTCCAAATTGTAAACTCTATTGCTCATAAGATTTGGGTGAGGCTTTGCTTGCGGGAGGTTCTGACCTCTGACAATGGTTTCTTCCTGTTTAAATTTGACAGTTTTCAAAAAGCTTGTGCGGTTTTGGATAAAGCCCCGTGGCATATGGCTAATAGGCCGTTGGTTCTCAAGCTTTGGCAACCGAGTTTACCTTTGACTAAAGAGGGCCTCTTTAAAGTTCCGGTGTGGGTTAGACTTTTCAATCTGCCCTTTGAGTTTTGGACTGTTAATGGACTTAGTTTCGTGGCCAGTGCAATTGGTAAACCGCTCAATGCTGACCATATTACCCTTTCTAGAAAAAGGCTCAGTTTTGCTCAAGTTTATGTTGAAATTGATGCTCAGAACCCTGTGGTAGAGAATTTTGACTTCTAGTGTCCTAATGGTACTCGGGTACAGGTTAGGGTCAAATTCGAGTAGGTTCCTGTGAAATGTTCTACTTGTGAGGTTTTTGGTCACTCATTGAACACTTGCCCCAGGAAGGCTCCTAGTATGGAGAAGAGTAAGCCTTCTCAGACCTAGGTTCCTAAATCCTTCACTCCTACTACGGGTACCGCTGTTACGATTGAGGCGGTTAAGGATAAGGAGGGTGCTTGGATTTCGATTTCTAAGAAGAAGAGATGTAAGGTAGCGACTATGTCTACTCCCATTAGTTCGATTGGCGATGTGACTCCGGGCGATATCGCTGACAGGGTTTTTATTTTGGGTGAGTGCTCTACTAAAAGTTTGGAACCGACTCTGGTAGTTTCTTCTGTGCTAGTTGATACGTCTGAGGTAGTTGTTGTGGAGGCTGAGGGTAAGAGGGAGGAGGGTGAATGTTCTCATATTACATCATTGCATGTCAAAGATCTTCCTGAGGCTGCTTTAGCTGAGAGTACGCCTATTGGGGTTTATGATTCGCCTCTTCCCAATGATAATAGTTTGGCTGTCAAGGCTAAAAATTCTTTGGAACTAAAGAAATTGGCTTATGGTTACAAATCTAAGAAGGGTTCAGGAGGTAAGAGGAGTCAGAAACGACAATCCCCGAAAGAGGGTAGATGACATTGATCTGTTTGGGTGGGTTTTTCTTTACTATATGTTTTTTATGATTTTTGGTTGCTGGAATATTCGGGATCTCAATGACCCTATGAAACAAGCTGAAGTTATGAGGTTTTTTCGTGATGTTCTCTCTGTGTGGTTTAGTTGAAGCGTCAGGTGCTTTGGGCCGATCTGATTACGTGTGGTAGTGATTTTGATGATTCTCTTTTTTTGGATAAGGTAAGTATGTATTAATAAAAAGAAACAAAAGCACATGGGCAAACCCAAGACAGCTAGGGAGGATAGACCCTCCTAGTAACAAAGCAAAAAGCTAAAAGGGGGCAAACCCCAGAAAACTAGAGAGGACATGCCCTCTCAGAAAAAACCCGAAAGGCTAATGACAAAACAAAACCATCAGAAAATGTCATCAGCCAAGCGCCAAGAAAGGTGAAGCCATTTATTATCATAAGATGGATTCACCATCCGCAGTAAACTGGCACGAGACCGGACAGTAAACACAATATCACAAAGAAGAGCACTAACATGGTGAGGGGTCATGCATGCATTCCTCTCCCTCTAGATGTAGTAAACTGACACATCAAAAGAAAGCCGAATAAGAAGATGACATAATGAGGCGTCGGTGAATTGATACATCCACCCAACCGTCTGTAACAAAATTAGAGCACTCCGATCTAACCCACACATGGCCAGCACCGTAGTCCAAATCCGCGAAGTGAAAGAGCATTGGAAGAAAAGGTGATCAACATCCTCACTAGAAAAACCACAAAGGAAGCATCGCGAGCAAGCAAAGATACCAAAAGTCATAAGACGATCCTGGGTACAAAGGCCACCCTGAATAGTCATCCAAAGCAAAAAGGTGTGGCGTGGAATAGCTTTACTAAACCAAACAACCAGGTGCCAGCGTATCAAAGTGCCCTCATCCTCATCGCATTCCAAGCGCTAGACACTGAAAACCTCCATCTACTGTCATCCTCCCAAACCAACTCATCCTCTCTCATACAAGAAGGATCCGAAAGAAGGGTCCGAGCCAGCTCAACAAGAGCCGCAGACCTAGCGGGGGCCAACGCCAAGAAGAATCAGAGATAATAGTAGCAACCGCAGCCATCATATCCAAGCCAGAGTCATAAATAACTCTCTAAACCAACGTATCCATAATCGGACCTAGCGGATGCCAGTTATCAAACCAAATCAGCGTCTTCTCACCATTCCCAATCATAAACCTCATGCCAGTTATCCTATCCAAGCCAGAGTCATAAATAACTCTCTCACCCAATGAGGTTTAGGATTGGGAATGGTGAGAAGACGCTGCTTTGGTTTGATAACTGGCATCCATTGGTCCAATTATGGATACGTTGGGTGAGAGAGTTATTTATGACTCTCGCTTGGATAGGATGGCTACAGTTGCTACTATTATCTCTGATTCTTCGTGGCGTTGGCCCCCTGCTAGGTCAACAGGCTTTGTTGAGCTGGCTCGAACCCTTCTTTCGGATCCTTCTTGTTTGAGGGAGGATGACGCGGAACTCACTTGGATCGCAACGGATAGAACCCCAAGCACCGCAAATTCGATTTTATAGGAACAAAACCCTTTCAAGGCCACAAAAATACCCACAAAGAACTTGTCTTTCAGAACCCTTAAGATGATTCCTTGCATTGTTCTGCTAGCACGGAGACACCACCAAGGTTGCCACGCCTTAGATAAGTCAAAGCTGAAATAAAGGGGAATCCATCCCTTAAGCTTGAAATTCGGCCATAGCCATTTTTCTTTGAATAAATTCGAAATTTGCAAGTTGTTATTGAAGAAGACAAAGTTTACAATATATAGGATAAGGCAAATTTACTAAAAAGCCATTCAAAAGGTAAAAAGAACAAAAGGTCCTAAAACTACCCAATGGCTACATAAAGCTAAAGCCCTAAGTAGTCATTTACTCAATATTACAAATATCCCCACCAAGATCTTTATGCAAATGGCAAAAGGATCAAAAAGAAAAAGTCAACAAAAGGGGAATCTTTTTTAAAGAATGCTTAATAGGTCCTTTAACTAATAAACTTAGTTCTAATCCAATTTGACCCAAATGATCTAGCTAACTAAGTTACAAATAGCCTAACTAAAGTCAACATGTCAAGAAAAATATCAAAATACAAGCTCATTTGGCCGAATTACATATAAGGCATAAAATGGCCAAATTCTTCAAAATGGTCCTATCTTCAAAATTGGCTATTGAGCGTCTTCTAGAATGACTTGGGCCACGTGAAATAGCTTTGGACCCACTCCATTGAAGCCCTCATGTGACGCCAATATGCACTGGGGTTGTCTGTCACACTCGGCCATGATACTCTGTGCTAGTCCCGCCATTGCGTCTCTGATCTTCTTAGCTTTCTGGCGTGTGATTGGCCCTGTTGGAACTTGTAAAGGCTCTACCATATTACTGGTCGTGACATCTAATGTTCCTTTAATGGCTGGATTCGTGTCATTCCCTCCCTCTTGAAAAGGATTCGACCTCGAATCTGTACTTGCATCAAAAAAAGTTAAGTCAGAAACATTAAATGTAGCAGACACATTATACTCACCTTGTAAATCCAGTTTGTACGCATTGTCATTGATCCGCTCCAAGACTTGAAATGGACCATCCTCTCTTGGTTGTAGCTTGGATTTACGTTGTTCAAGAAATCGCACATTGCGTATGTGTACCCAAACCCAATCACCAGGCTGAAATACCACACGTTTTCTTCCCTTATTGGCATGAGAAGCATATTGCTCATTTTTCCTCTGTATGTGCTCTCTTGCTTTCTCATAAATGTGTTTCACCAAATCAGCTTTTCTTTTGCCATCTAACCCTGCATGCTCATCAACAGGTAATGGTAACAAATCTAATGGAGTTAGTGGCTGAAAACCATAAATAATTTGAAATGGTGAATAAGATGTAGAAGAATGAATGCTACGGTTATATGCAAATTCAATAAAAGGCAAACAATCCTCCCAAGTTTTTAAGTTCTTAGTGATAATAGTACGCAATAATTGAGTCAAAGTCCTATTAACCACCTCGGTTTGTCCATCAGTTTGGGGGTGACAAGTAGTAGAATACAAAAGTTTAGTTCCCAATTTACCCCATAAAACTTTCCAAAAGTGACTAAGGAATTTAAATTTAACATCACGATCTGAAACTATACTCTGTGGAATTCCATGGAGTCGTACTACTTCTCTAAAGAACAAGTCAGTAATATTAGTGGCATCATCAGTCTTATGACATGCTATAAAGTGTGCCATCTTACTGAACCTATCAACCACTATAAAAATGGAATCTCTACCCCGCCTAGTCCTAGGTAAACCCAATATAAAGTCCATTGATACATCTACCGATGGCTCGCTAGGTACAGGTAATGTTGTATACAAACCATGAGGCATAACATTAGATTTAGCCTTTTTACAAGTTAAGCATTTATCACACAAACGCTCAATATCTCTCCTCATTTTAGGCCAATAGAAATGTTCAATCAAAACTCCTAAGGTCTTGGCAATGCCAAAGTGCCCCATTAAACCTCCCCCATGCGCTTCCCTAACTAATAATTCACGCATACTACAAACATGAATGCATAATCTATTTTCCTTAAACAAAAATCCATCATGTTGGTAGAATTTACTAAAGGTAGACTTTTCACATGCAGCATAGATAGTACTGAAGTCAGTATTATTTTCATAAAGTTCTTTAATAAATTCAAACCCAAGCATCCTTGCATTCAATGAAGTAAGTAAAGCATACCTTCACGATAGTGCATCGGCGACAATGTTTTCCTTACCTTGTTTGTAGCGGATTAAGTATGGAAATGTCTCAACAAACTCTAACCATCGTGCGTGCCGTTTGTTTAGCTTACCTTGACCTTTCAAATACTTCAATGACTCATGATCTGTATGGATCACAAACTCTCGATGCCATAGATAATGCTGCCAAGTCTGAAGGGCTCTCACTAGAGCATACAACTCCTTGTCGTATGTGGGGTATCTCAAAACTGCTCCGTTAAGCTTCTCACTAAAGTAGGCAATTGGCTGTTTTTCTTGCATAAGAACCGCTCCATTGCCTAATTCGGATGCGTCACACTCAATCTCAAATGTCTTCTCAAAGTTGGGTAGCGCCAAAACAGGTGCACTGCACAACTTCATTTTAAGATCCTGGAATGCACGCTCATGCTCTTCTTCCCATTTGAAGCCAATAGTTTTCTTCACTACTTCAGTCAGTGGTGCTGCAATACTGCTGAAGTCTCTAACAAATCTACTGTAGAAGCTCGCTAATCCATGGAAGCTTCTGTCTTCGGTCACAGTTGTCGGTGTAGGCCAATCCTGAATTGCCTTTACCTTTTCCACATCAACTTCGATGCCATCTGCACTTACAACAAAACCAAGGAAAACCATTCTATCCATACAAAAAATGCACTTATCAATGTTAGCATACAGTTTCTCCTGCCTTAACACATCAAGAACATGCTTCAAATGCGTAACATGCCATCTATTGTTTTACTGTAAACTAAGATGTCATCAAAATAAACTACAACAAACCTACTTATAAATGCACGCATAACATGATTCATCAATCTCATAAATGTGCTAGGTGCATTTGTAAGACAAAATGGCATAACTAATCATTCATACAGGCCATACTTGTTCTTAAATGTAGTTTTCCTCTCATCTCCCTCTCTCATGCGAATTTGATGGTATCCACTCTTTAAATCAATCCTACTGAAAATTTTGGAACCATGCAATTCATCTAACATGTCATCTAGTCTAGGAATAGGGTGATGATACTTTACCGTTATATTATTGATCGCTCGATAATCAATGCACATACGACACGTCCCATCTTTCTTAGGAACTAGAAGAACTGGTATCGCACAGGGACTCATACTTTCTCTGACATACCCTTTCTCCATCAACTCCCGCACTTGCCTCTGAAATTCCTTTGTTTCCTCCGGATTGCTTCGATAGGCTGGTCTATCGGGAATGATTGCACCAGGTATGAAATCTATCTGGTGCTCAATACCTCTAATGGGTGGGAGCCCACTAGGAATGTCCTCTGTCATCACATCATTTAATTCCTGCAAAAGAGATGAAATGGACAAAGGAAGCAAAGGTTCAGTGTTAGCTAAACAAATATGGTGATCTTTGTAGACTAGCAGAATCATGAGCTTGCTAGCCTTGTAAGCTCTCCTTACTTCACCCTCACCAATGTAGAAGCTCTTTTTCACTCGCCCTTTCGTTTCCCATTTAGGTTCACTCACACACCCTTTGGGAACACTCACGGCCTTAGCCTTAATTTCCTTACCAAGTTCGGTCACACTCCCCTCATGTGTTTTCTCCAAGGCTGTGTTTGCACTCTCTTTCTCTCTATCTCTCTCAAGTTGCAACTTGACTTGATCTTCGTGGACTTGCGTCGGTGTAAGTGGGTATAAGGTAATGGGTTTTCCCTTATGCTGAAATGAATACTTATTCTTAAACCCATTGTGTATAACCTTTCTATCAAACTGCCATGGCCTTCCTAAAAGAATGTGTCCTGCATGCATGGGTATAACATCACACAAAACATCATCAGTATAAGACCCAACGGTGAAGCTTAATAATACCTTCCTAGTCACCCGTACTTCTCCACAGTCATTCAACCACTGCAACTTGTAAGGCTTGGGATGCTTCAAGCAATCTAATCCCAACCTCTCAACTAAAGATGGACTTGCGATATTAGTACAATTGCCCCCGTCAATGATCATACTACACCATTTACCATTCACATGACATCTAGAATGGAATATGTTCTCCCTTTGCATATCACATGTATCCTCACCAATTTTTGCACTCAAAACACGCTTCACAACTAAGAACAAGTTATCCAGCGGGTATGCAACTCCCTCTCTGTCACTAGTATCCTCCATTGCAGGCTCATCATCCTCAACCTCAACCTCACTGTCAGTAGAATGTACCTCATCAGTCTTCTTATCAATTACCAAGGTGCGCCTGTTGGGGCACTGTGAAGCATAATGTCCCATCCCCAAACACTTGAAGCACTTGACGTCCTTAGTCTTGGGTGTTGTACCCTCAGGTTTTGGCCTAGCCTTGCTTGGTTCCGCCGCCTCCTTACCCTTGGCACTTAGTTCGGTCCTTGGCTTGTTAAAGCCTCCATCCCTTCGATCATTAGGAACCCATTTCCCCTTCCATATAGAAGTAGTCTGAGTACCAAATCTGGATGTAGTCTTCTTATTAAGTTGCCTCTCTACCTTGATAGCCATGTGAAGCATATCCTCCAAATCAACATAATGATGCAACTCCACCATGTTGGCAATCTCTCTATTCAAACCCCCTAGAAACTGTGCCATAGTAGCCTCTGCATCCTCCACTACATTTGCCCTGATTAAGGCAACCTCCATCTCAGTATAGTAATCCTCTACACTCTTGGCCCCTTGATACAGATGTAAATTGACGTGCTTACTCAATAAGCAAGGTTCTAAGCATAATTAAGCCTAATGGCATAGTCAACCATGCTAATTACATCATAAATAAAGTCAAAATGTCGAGCACAAATGACAAAAATGCCCCCATTTGGCCGAATTCAACATGGTCCCAAAATGGGTGAAATCGGGTCAAAAGGATGCTGGTGCTGAAGCTACTCTGCTATGCTTCAGTCTGAGCTGATCTGGGTCAAATGAAATAGCTTGGGGACCTCTCTGGTTATGCCTATATATGTCTCTGGTGTGCACTTGACTCGGTTGCTGCAACTGGTCACATAGCTCTGAGCTAGTCCCGCAAAGGCCTCTCTGATCTTCTTTGCTCTTTGGCGAGTGATTGGACCTGTTGGAAACTGCATGGGTTCTTCCAAGTTGTTAGATGCATGCTGTAATGTCTCTGGTGTGGTTGGACTCATGTCATTCCCTCCTTGTTGAAAAGGATTCGACCTCAAATCTGAACCTGCATCAAAATGAGTTAAGTCAGAAACATTAAAAGTAGCAGAGACGTTGTACTTACCTTGCAAATCCAGCTTATATGCATTGTCATTGATCCTTTCCAAGACTTGAAAAGGTCCATCTCCTCTCGATTGTAGCTTAGATTTACGCTGTTCGGGAAATCTCTCTTTACGCATGTGTACCCAAACCCAATCACCAGGTTGAAAGACTACACGTTTTCTTCCCTTATTTGCATGAGAAGCGTATTGCTCGTTCTTTCGTTGAATGTGCTCTTTTACCTTCTCATGGATATGCTTCACCAAATCAGCCTTCCTTTTGCCATCTAACCCTGTATGCTCATCAATAGGTAATGGTAACAAATCCAATGGAGTTAGTGGCTGAAAACCATAAACATTCTCAAAAGGTGAAAATGATGTAGAAGAATGAATGCTACGATTATATGCAAACTCAATAAATGGCAAACAATCTTCCCAACTCTTCAAATTCTTACCAACTATAGTGCACAATAATTGAGATAAAGTCCTATTAACTACCTCCGTTTGTCCATCAGTCTGTGGGTGACATGTGGTAGAATACAATAGTTTGGTGCCTAGTTTAGCCCACAAAACCTTCCAAAAATGGCTAAGGAACTTAACATCTCTATCAGATACAATACTCCTAGGTATACCATGGAGTCGCACTATGTCTCTCAAAAATAAATCTGCAATGTTTGTAGCATCATCGGTTTTATGACATGCAACGAAATGAGCCATTTTACTAAATCTATCAACTACAACAAAGATTGAATCTCTACCCCTCTTTGTCCTTGGCAACCCTAACACAAAATCCATCGATATATCAACCCAAGGTTCGCTAGGTACAGGCAAAGGAGTATACAAACCATGTGGCATTAATTTAGATTTAGCATGCTTACATGTTAGACACTGATCACAAATACGCTCAACATCACGTTTCATTTTAGGCCAATAAAAGTGCTCATGTAAAATAGCTAAAGTCTTAGTAATCCCAAAATGCCCCATCAAACCTCCCCCATGCGCTTCTTTCACAAGCAACTCACGCATACTACAAGTAGGAACACACAACCTGTTCGCTTTAAATAAGAAACCGTCATGAATGTAAAACTTTCCAAAAGATGACTTTGCACAAGCAACAATAATCTCACCAAAATCAGAATCACACTCATATAGTTCCTTAATCAAATCAAATCCCAACATCCGTGCATGCATTGAAGTAATTAAAACATACCTGCGAGATAATGCATCGGCCACGATGTTTTCTTTACCTTGCTTGTAGCGTATAATATATGGAAATGACTCAACGAATTCCATCCATTTTGCGTGTCGCTTATTCAGCTTACCTTGACCCTTCAAGTGTTTTAATGATTCATGATCGGTGTGGATCACAAACTCTTTAGGCCACAAGTAGTGCTGCCACGTCTGAAGTGCTCTCACAAGCGCATATAACTCTTTATCGTACGTGGGGTACCTCAAAGCTGCTTCATTCAGCTTCTCACTAAAATAGGCTATTGGCCGCTTTTCTTGCATAAGAACTGCTCCAATACCTAACCCTGATGCGTCGCACTCAATTTCAAATGTCTTCTCGAAGTTGGGTAGTGCCAAAATGGGCGCACTACATAACTTCGCTTTAAGATCCTGGAATGCTCGCTCTTGCGCCTCGCCCCATTGAAAACCAACTGTCTTCTTTACTACCTCGGTCAATGGCGCGGCAATGCTACTGAAGTCCTTGACAAATCTCCTATAGAAGCTCGCTAAGCCATGAAAGCTTCGGACTTCTGTCACTGTAGTTGGTGTAGGCCATTCCTGAATTGCCTTCACCTTCTCCACATCTACCTCGATGCCATCTGCACTCACAACAAATCCAAGAAAAACAAGTCTATCCATGCAAAATGTGCATTTGTCAGAGTTAGCATACAGTTGTTCTTTTCGTAAAACATCAAGTACATGTCTCAAATGTAATTCATGCTCCTCAATCGATGTACTGTAAACTAAGATGTCATCAAAGTATACCACAACAAACTTACCTATAAATGCACGCATAACATGATTCATTAATCTCATAAATGTGCTAGGTGCGTTTGTAAGACCAAATGGCATAACTAACCATTCATATAATCCATATTTGGTCTTAAATGCGGTTTTCCACTCATCTCCCTCTCTCATGCGAATTTGATGGTATCCACTTTTCAAATCAATTTTACTAAATATCTTGGAACCATGCAATTCATCTAACATGTCATCTAGCCTAGGAATAGGATGGCGATACTTTACCGTTATATTATTGATGGCTCGACAATCAACACACATCCACCATGTCCCATCTTTCTTAGGAACTAGAAGCACTGGTACTGCACAAGGACTCATGCTTTCCCTTACATACCCCTTGTCCATCAAATCCCGCACTTGCCGTTGAAGTTCCTTTGTCTCCTCAGGATTGCTTCTATAGGATGGCCTGTTGGGAATGACTGCTCTAGGTACGAAGTCTATCTGGTGCTCAATGCCTCTAATGGGTGGAAGCCCACAAGGAATGTCCTCAGTCAGTACATCGTTGTAGTCCTGCAAAAAAGATGAAATAGACATAGGAAGCAGAGAGTCAGTGTTAGAAAAATAAACATGGGGCTCCTTGTAAACTAACAATAGCATCAGGCTGCTAGTCTTGAAAGCTCTCCTCGCTTCACCCTCACCCATGTAGAAACTTCTTTTCACTCTCCCTTTGGTATCCCCCTTACTTTCACTCTCACTTCCCTTGGGTAAACTCTCGGCCTTGGCCTTATTTTTCACACTCTCACTAGTTTCCCCCAAGTTAGTGTTTGCACTCGCCCTCTCTTTATCCCTCTCAAGTTGCAACTTAACCTGATCTTCATGGACTTGCTTTGGTGTAAGTGGGTATAGTGTAATGGGTTTCCCTTTATGTTGAAATGAATACTTATTCTTGAACCCATCATGAATCACCTTCTTATCAAACTGCCACGGCCTCCCCAAAAGTATATGACCCGCATGCATCGGAATCACATCACATAGAACATCATCTGTGTAAGGCCCAATGGTAAAGCTCAATAATACCTGCTTCGTTACCTTCACTTCACCACAATCATTTAACCACTGCAACTTGTAAGGCTTGGGGTGCTTCAAGCAACTCAACCCCAATCTCTTAATCAAAGTCGTGCTAGCCACATTGGTACAACTGCCTCCATCTATAATCATACTACAACCCTTACCATTCACACGGCATCTGGTGTGGAATATGTTCTCCCTCTGCTGATCACTCTCATCCTCAACAACTTGTGCTGTCAAAGCACGCTTAACAACTAGGGATAAGTTATCTAAAGGGTATGCAGCTCCCTCATGGTCACTAGCATCTTCTAACTCCGGCATCTCATCCTCAACCTCATCATCTGTAGAGTACACATCTCCGCTCTTGTCAATCACTAAGGAGCGCCTATTGGGACATTGTGAAGCATAGTGTCCCATGCCCAAACACTTGACATCCTTAGTTCTCGTAGTTGTACCCTCAGGTTTAGGTCTAGGTTTACTCGATTCTGCAACCTCTTTACCCTTGCCACTAGGTTCGGCTCTAGGCTTGTTAAAGCCTCCACTGAAATCACCTCTAGGCTTGTTAAAGCCTCCATCTCGCTTCTCATTCGGAACCCATTTCCCCTTCCAAGTAGAAGTAGTCTGAGTACCAAATCTGGATGTGGCCTTCTTCTTGAGTTGCCTCTCTACCTTGATAGCCATGTGAAGCATGTCCTCCAAATCAACATAATGATGTAACTCCACCATGTTGGCAATCTCCCTATTTAAGCCTCCAAGAAACCGTGCCATAGTAGCCTCTGCATCCTCAACTACATTCGCCCTGATCATGGCAACTTCCATCTCTGTGTAGTAATCCTCAACACTCTTGGTACCTTGATACAGATGTTGTAGCTTCTGATACAACTCACGGTAGTAATGGCTCGGAATGAACCTCTTCCTCATAAGACCTCTGAGTTCTTCCCAAGTCTGAACTGGTCTCTCATAGTTTCTTCTCCGAGTAGTAACAAGCTGATCCCACCATATCATGGCATAATCAGTAAACTCAATAGCTGCCAGACTGATTTTCTTCTCATCTGAGTAGTGATGGCAATTGAATATTAGCTCAATCTTCTTCTCCCATTCCAAATAAGCCTCGGGATCATTCTTCCCCTGAAAGGTTGGTATCTTTATTTTAATGCTACCTAGATCTCCATCTAAGTCCCCCCGTCTACCAAAACCCCTTCGATCATAATCCCCTCGCCTATCATCAAATGCACCTCTATCATCAAATCGTCTAACCCTCCTATTATGTCTCCCATCAAACCTCCTATCACACCCTCTACCAAACCCCCTACCATGCCTCCTATCTTGTCTAGGCTGAAACCTCTCCTCAACATCATCAAGATCATCAAAATCATCAAAGTCATTCTCGGCTTCTTCTTCATCTGATGGTATATGTTGCGGTGGTACTCGACGTGGTGGCACATTATGAGGTGGTGGTACATTATGAGGTGGTAGTACATTATGAGGTGGTGGTACATTCTGAGGTGGTGGTGCTCTAGGAACACTGCCCGACTGAATACTCTCTACACTCTTGGACAACCTTTCCAATGCAGCATTCATATTCTCCATCATATCCGTAAACTTTCTATCCATAGCTGCAAGCTTCTCATCGACGGTTAAACTAACACCTGCCATTTCAAAGCTCAACAAACAAATTAGTAATAACAAGAAAGTAATACGATATGTAAAATCCTCTCAAGCTCACAATCTCACGTGTTTACACTCAATTATATCACTCCACTCGTGTTTGTACTCTATTGGCTTTTACCCGATACTGTGCTCACACTCACTGCCTTTTACCACTATTGAGTTCTTCCTCAATTCAATTACAAATCAACTCAATTCCCAGAATGGTCAACTAAGATGTAGTCCACAAGCTAGCAGAAACACAATGTATATATAGAGCAGGTGGAATAAAGAAAATAAGATAAGTAATCACGGAGACTCAATTGAAAGAAACCTATAGCTAGAGTGTTCAGAATAAGAAAGAATGACGAGTTAGCTAAATGCAATAAATAAGCAAGCAAGCAATCAACGTGTCACTGAAGTAATCTTGTGGTCACTCACTATAGTGTTTGAGCTCACCTTTATTTTCTTCTCACACACACTCACAAGTGTTTACACTCCAATGAAACACAATGAAGCACAAAGGATTTCAATTAGGCAATAACACAAATATAGTCTTTCAAGCTCAAACCAATACAAACCAAATCAAATCAATGTAACTCATGCAAAGCAATCCAATCAACTTGCAAATGGTCTAATCAAGCTAAGCACAATGCGACCAATTCTCTTTCTTCTTTTTTTTTTCACTTTTTTTTTTCAAAACAAGTAGGTGACTCAGCTGCTTACGTAAGTAGCTTACAAGTAGGTCAAGTAAGCATGTCAATTCGGCAATGGTAAGTTACAAACCAACTAAACACTTTTCCAACTAGCTTGGTGATGCAGCAACTTGCCTCTTCAAGCACCTCTCAAATGCAATGATGGCTACTCAAGTTTCCATGTCAAGCTCATGAGTGCTTCCATTTTCAATGTCATGCTAATGATTTCAACACAAATCCAATGTCAAGCTAATGATAGCTCACGCAAATCAGCAAGCACACTTGTTAATTCATGCTTCAACATAAGCACATCAAGCATCTTACTCACGGCAATATGTGTAACAAAGCAACCAGACTTGTCTCACAAAGTTAACAACACACAAGCTTAAGTAAACTTCAGGAGTAAGTCACGGCCTCATCAATCCATAAGCATTTCATTTTGTTTCAACACTCATTCACTCAAATGCCTCACCAAATCACTCAAACAAACTTGTTTTCCACACACTTCACAAGATTGCAACAACTTCACAAAGATTGCAAACAAGCTAGTTCAAGCAATGCTAGGAGTAATGAAGTGCAATCTGATTTTCTCAAAGTAGATATGAACAATACCTATTGAAAACAAGCTAAGTGACATGTATATGGCAAGAACAAAGCAAGGGTGGTGATGGTACTTCCTTGGCCGAATCTGACCTGATGCATTTTTTTTTTTTTTGATTTTTGAAACTAATAACTTAATAACAATGTTAAACACGTCCTAGTAACTTACAATTAACAACTAAACACTTGATTCAAGCAAAGAACACAAAAGCCCCAATTTTGACCTAAGTAGCCAAAGCTTAACTCAAAGAAATACTCAAAATTAGCACAAACTACTAAAGGACAGATTGTTATTCATGCAACAAGGATTACAAATCTGCAAGAAACAACAAGAAACAACAAAGAACACCAATGGCCGGAACTTGAGGACAAATTCCTTAATGGCCGAAATCAACAACAACAACAAAAACAAAGATGAATACAAGATTAAACAACACAAAGGATAGGAAATCAGACCTCAGAACCCTAAGCTTATGATACCAAATGACAAGAACTCACTTGGGTTGGAAACCAAGCAAACCCCAAGCATCTTTCTCAAAACCCCAAGAACTTTGAATACTGATTTTGTAGGAACAAAACCCAACCAAGATCAGCCCCTAACCACCATGAAACTCACGTCCATGATAACCACAAGCATGAAATCAGATTGTATTTTGCTAGCAATGGAGACGCCACTAAGTTGCCAAGCTTAGATAAGTCAATTTGAACTTGAAAAGGGGAATCCCTCCCTTACAAGAAATTTAGCCATTCAAAGTTTGATGAAAATGTCGTGAATGTTATTCCAAAGAAGAAGAAAACAAAGTTTAAATAGGTTACAAAGAGAAACCCTAAAGGTGTGAATGGACAAAAATGTCCCTAAAGTGAAATTACCAAAAGACCTGAAAACTACCCAAACCATTCACTCAAGCACGTCCCCAAAAGTCTTTTCCCACCTAAAGTAGCTTAAAACAATGATTAGAAACTAATTTAACTTAAGCTAATTTGAGGTGCTTACATCAAATTGTAAATTGACGTGCTTACTCAATAAGCAAGGTTCTAAGCATAATTAAGCCTAATGGCATAGTCAACCATGCTAATTACATCATAAATAAAGTCAAAATGTCGAGCACAAATGACAAAAATGCCCCCATTTGGCCGAATTCAACATGGTCCCAAAATGGGTGAAATCAGGTCAAAAGGATGCTGGTGCTGAAGCTACTCTGCTATGCTTCAGTCTGAGCTGATCTGGGTCAAATGAAATAGCTTGGGGACCTCTCTGGTTATGCCCATATATGTCTCTGGTGTGCACTTGACTCGGTTGCTGCAACTGGTCACATAGCTCTGAGCTAGTCCCGCAAAGGCCTCTCTGATCTTTTTTGCTCTTTGGCGAGTGATTGGACCTGTTGGAAACTGCATGGGTTCTTCCAAGTTGTTAGCTGCATGATGTAATGTCTCTGGTGTGGTTGGACTCATGTCAATACCCCAGACAACTAGAGAGGACAGGCCCTCCTAGCAAAAAGACGAAAGGCTACAAACAAAACAAGACCATCATAAGATGTCATCGGGCATGCGCCATGAGAGATGAAGCCATTTATTATCATAAGATGGTTTCACCCTCCGCAGTAAACTGGCACGAGTCCGGACAGAAAACACAATAAGGGCATGTGGGTGGTCACATCATGCAGGCGGGCGTTCCTCTCCCTTAAGATATAGTAAACTGATGCAGCAAATGAAAACCGAACAAGAAGGTGACATAATGAGGCGTCGGTGAACTGATACATCCACTCTGCAGCCAAACTCGAGAACTTCAATCTAACCCACACATGGCCAGCACAGTAGTCCAAAACCGTGAAGAGAAAGAGCATTGGAAGAAAAGGTGATCAATATCCTTACTTGAACAACCACAAAGGACGCATCACGAGCAAGCAGAGCTACCGAAACTCATTAGACGATCATGGGTACAAAGTCCACCCTGAATAGTCATCCAAAGTAGAAAAGAATTGCGCGGAATAGCTTTACGAAACCAAACAACCTCATACCAACGCATCAAAGAGCCTTTCATCCTCATCGCATTCCAAGCACTAAACACTGAAAACCTCCATCTACTGTCATCCTCCCAAACCAACTCATCCTCCCTCAAACTAGAAGGATCTGATTGAAGGGACCGAGACAGCTCAATAAGGGCAACTAATCTAGCCACTTTTAATCCCCAAGCCCCCCTCTTCCAGAGGTAAAAAAAACTGTACTCCAAGCCACTTTCGCCCCTAGGAAATAAGCTCACTACCCTTCCAAAGGAAAGATCTGAGAGTCGTCTCTACCTTCCTAATAACAGACTTATGAAGAACGAATAAATAAGACCAATAAATTTGAATAGAGAACAAAACCGACTTGATGAGCTGAAGCCGCCCTGCATACGAAAGAAACCTTCTACTCCAACTCTTGGCACGCCTGACAATACGCTCAACAAGAGAAGCACAATCTGAAGCCTGAAGCTTAGTAGAAATCAAGGGAACTCCCAAATAGTGCACTGGAAGCATACCCTCTTGGAAACCCAACACATAAAGCAGCTGATCCTTAAGAGAAAGAGAGATACCAGAGGAGAAAAGATGACTCTTAGCTGGATTCGGGACCAAGCCTGATAAACCCATAAACTGCCAAAGACAATCATTGATCAAAGAGACCGAGGAGGCATCCGCTTTACAAAAAAACATAAGGTCATCTTTGAAACAGAGATGTGTGAGGCGGTCCTTTAAACAACGCTAATGAAAATTGAAACCCCGATCATTAGCCATGTTCTGAAGTAAGCCCGTGAGAACTTCCATAGCCAAAATAAAAAGATAAGGCGACATAGGATCACCTTGTCGCAAACCACGGCCCCCAGTGAAAAAACTATTCAGCTCCCCATTAATAGACACAGAGAACATAGTAGAAGTCATACACTCCCGAATCCAGTCCACCATCCTCTCAGGAAAACCAATAGTCCATAAACCTCAACCATAAAACCCCAACGAACGGTATCATAAGCTTTCATCAAATCAATCTTAAGCGCACATCTCGGGGTACCACCACTCTTATGATAATTCCTCACCAGTTCCTGACACAAAAAATATTGTCGCTAATACGCCGCCCCGCAACGAAAGAAGATTGATTAGAACTGACCACTGAAGGAAGAACAATCTTGATCTGATTTGCAATAAGCTTGGCAATACACTTGTAAATAGTGTTAAAGTAAGAAATAGGTCGGAAGTCCTTAACCTGGGAAGGGTTGGGGACTTCGGGATCAGAGCAATAGACGTCGCATTAACCTACTTCAAGAGACGCCTTGAACAAAAGAAATAATGAATAGCACAAAGAACATCATCCCCCACAATACTCCAAGCCTTCTTAAAGAAGCCCGAATTAAACCCGTTTGGACCAGGAGCCTTATTGTCCTTCAAAGAAAACAACACAAACTTAATCTCCTCATAAGAAACCTCTGGGCAAGACTCTCCCTCTGCTCAACAGAAACATGCTTAGTAATAGCGGAATGAAGAATATCTCTATCAATATCATGCACACAAGGCTGGGGCCCTAAATGTTGGGAAGCGACCGCGAGTGCGCAGAGGAAAATAAAAATTATTATGCCGCTTTCCCTTTGCCAAAGACCCATTTGTTTTGATTATTCTACAAGCCTAGGCATGTTACTATATATTCTAAGCATAAAACTCATAAAACATGCAAAGAACATAAACCTAAACATGCTAACTATCATAAGAACTCTAAATAAAATAAAGAAAGAAAAAGACTTACTTGAACCGAAGACTCCTCCAGCCCTCCCTCTATTCTACAAGCTTTTCTCGAACTCAGCAAGCTCTTCCACGTTCCAAAGAGCCACCCAAGTGTGTGGCCTCCAAAGATGCACACACCAAAGCCAAAACTCAACAGCAAGACTACGCCTTGAGGGCACGGCTATTTTGCCCTTGGTGCTAGCCTAGGCAAATACCTCAAAACTTTTAACTCGAGGTTCCTCTAGTCAATTAGACTTAAGGATCCTCAAAACTAGTGGCTTACTCTTAAACTTTATAGTTGCTCACTTATATATACCCAAGATATGAAAGGTTTGGTGTAAAAAATTTGTGAAGAATTCTTTGGGTTTATATAGTGCTCCAAAGACAACAAAATTAATTAAGAATCCGATGTGGGATAAAAGCCAATTTAATCTTAGCGATTGGATCTTAATTTAGTGGTTTAATGAGATTGTAAAACCCTAATAAGAGTTTGGGCCGAATTGGAATTCAAAACAAATAACAAATTTTTTTTACTATTCACATGTTACTATTCACGCGTTACTATTCACACGAATAATATTTTGTTTAATCTATTTATTCCAATTCCCAAAGTGCCCCTATCGTCATTCACCAATCCCTAAGCCACTATGGAACCTCATAAATGATCTGTTCAATAATTAAACACATTGAACCATTTATGAACAATTCCTACAGCAATCGTATATGCTGTTAAATATGTACTGTGCACTGTTAACCATTGATTTCGACTTTGTTGTGTGTGACCTTTTGGGTTCCCCTCAAGTTGGACATGAAATGAATCATGATAATTTAATCGAACATAAATTATCCTCTGATCAGATGGTCGTTCGATTTCAATGACCAAGGTTAACATCTAGCAACATGCCAAGGCCCCCAAATGAGAAGAAAAGATATATATACCCATTTTGTATGCGATTTACATATGATACGGTCTCTCGCCTCACTATATCTCCACCTATTGACCTAGGGTACGAAAAGTGTCTACCCATATGGTCAAAGGTATGTTGTTGATAGTGTCATGAATCGTGCTAACCCAAAATCTCACATGATTCTTCCGCTGTGGCCACAGTCTCAAGCACTGATCACACATATCAACCCACGAACTGGAATACTACTCTTATAAGAAAATATTATCCGAGAGAGTGGCGATTCTCTGTTGTATCTTTACAAACTTCATGTGTTTCAACAAATGACCCAATCATACTCTTATGACCGGATCTTTTGAACCGGGGAAGGAGAATGTCAAAGTTATTTGATCCACACATAAGATTGTAAAGACCTCAAGTCTAAGGACTAGTCATATAATTGATACATGAAAGTTCTCACAGACACATGGGATAAACACTCTATATGAAAACTTTCGGCGGTCAGTTCGATGGACACGAGCAACTCATGCATCCATGTGATACACCAAGGGGACGGATCTCCGCTAGTAGCCTATGAGATCGGCTACCCCACTTAAGGGTGGATCATATCATCATGCTAGTCTCTCTGCTTTGTGAACGCCCAGATTATTCACAAAACTATAACTAGGAACATTTAAGAGTAATGATTCTCATAAGGCGTGGAAGCCATCGTCTTATTACTCCAAGGGCTTTATTACAGTGTTGATGATTCATATAAGTTATGTAAGACACGTATAATAAAGATTGTCATTTTATTAATTAATGAAAATATTACAAATATATATACATATAGCCCATCCACAAGTTGGGTATAGGGCATATCCCTAACACCAAAAGAGTCTCGTAAAAAGATACAATCTCCACCATAACCAAAACATTATCCTTAAAACGAGTCCCATCCTCAAAAGAAAAAGAAGTAATATTATTGCGACAATGATGATTCTTCATAGCATGGAAAAAGAATTTCAAATTCTGATCCCCAAGGTTGAGCCACTGAACACGAGATTTCTGTCTATTGAAACTCTCCTCAGCCCGACATAGATCACCATACCATAAAGAAAGTCTCGCCTCTTCTGCTAAAAAAGCCGAATCACTAAGGTTATCCTACAAAGCACACTGCACCCTATCCAATTCCCTTCTAGTCTCCAAGACCCTACCCGATAGATTAGAAAAGTGCTCAACATTAAACTTCTTCAAAACCACCTTAACACTTTTTAACTTACTACACAAACGGAACATCGGGGTGCCACGAACATCAATATCACAAGCCCTAGCCATAATAGAAAGGAAATCAGGATGATCAACCCAAAAATCAAAGAATTTGAAAGGAATTTTCCTCTTTGGGAGCTCAACAAGCTTAACAATCATAAGAGAATGGTATGAAATCCGAGGGGGAAGAAACCTAGCAACCGAACCCGAGAAGAGACACTCCCAAGAGGAGTTAGCGAGAACACAATCAAGATTTTGCCAAATAAGAGAATGAACCTACTTATTAAACCACGTGAAACGACAGCCAGAGAACTGAAGATCATCCAAACCAGCCTGACCTAAGCAGCAACCCAAATCGTCTTTCCAGGATGACCACGACAAAAGACTACCAATATGCTCGAGAGATGTACGGATGGCTTTGAAATCCCCCATAACTAACCAAGGAGAATCATCAAAGTCACTACCACACGTAATCAAATCGGCCCAAAGCTCCCGACGCTTCTCATAATCACACTCACCATAAACCACAGAAACCACACAACTCCAAAAAGCAGAGACATGAGAAATATGACAATGTATAGCTTGAGAAGAGGAACGAATAATGCTCACATCAATATCACTAGGATTATAGCAAACCCAAATTCGACCAAACGGAATAACATTAGAATGGCAAAAAAACTTCCACGAAGGATTTATAGCTCGAGAAACACTCACAAAATTAATATCCTTTACCTTGGTTTCAACTAAACCACACAGAGAAAGCTTCTCATCACGAAAGAACCTCTTAATTTCAGCTTATTTCATAGGGTCATTGAGACCCCAGATATTCCAGCAACCAAAAATCATTAAAACAGATTGAAAAAAAAAAACTACCCAAGTAGGTCATCACCGTCTACCCCCTTTCAGGAATTGTCGTTTCTGACTCCTCTTACCTCTCGAGCCCTTCTTAGACTTGCTACCATAAACCAATTTATTTTTCTCCAAAGAGTCTTTAGCCTTGACAGCTAAACCGTTATCCTTAGGAAGGGGCGAATCATAAAACACAATAGGCGGAATCTTCGCTAAATCAGCCTCAGGAAGATCCTTGACATGCAGTGTTGTAATATGGGAACATTCGTCCTCATCCCTCTTACCCTCCAACTCCACAACAACTTCCTTAGAAGTATCAACTAGTACAGATGTAACTGCCAGAGCTGATTCCAAATTTTTAGAAGAGCACTAACCTAAAACAAAAACCCTATCAGTGGTATCACCCGAAATCACATCACCACTAGGTTTTTCGGGAGTGTTCAGAGTCGTTGCCTTACCTATCTTCTTCTTAGATACCGAAATCCATGCACCCTCCTTATCCTTAACTGCCTCAACCAGAACAGCTGCACCCGTAGTAGGAGTAGAAGTCTTAGGAACCCAGGTCTGAGAAGGCTTACTATCCTCCATACTAGGAGCCTTTCTAGGGGAAGAATTCAACGAATGAACAAAAACCTCACAAGTAGAACATTTCACATGAACCCACTCAAATTCGACCCTAACTTTTAACCACGTACCATTAGGACACTGGAAGTCAATATCCTCAACCAGAGGGTTCCGAGCATCAATTTCAACACAAACTCGAGCAAAGCTAAGTCGTTTCCAAGAAAGGGTAATGTTTTCAATATTGATAGGCCTACCAACAGCACTTGCCACAAAACTAAGTCCCTTATGTTGTGGTTTTATACGGAATTACAATGTTAGCGCAGCGGAATACGGAAAACATAATTTTTCGATTTCAAAATTTTTTTTTAGAATAATTAAATAAACTTATTTATTTAATTAACCAATACTTAAAATCTAAAATTTTAACCCAAGAAATAAAATTTCTTTTAATTACCGAATTACACCAAAGTTTTGCAAATTAATCATTTTGGTCCTTAAATTACCAAATACATATTTAATTGATTCCAAATCAATCCCAAAATAATTTATACATGTCTAATACATGAAAATACAATTTGCAACACAAGTCTAAAACTTTTCAGTAATTGCCGAGAGCACCCATAAAAATCCAAGATTTGTAATTTGGTCATTTTTTGTTCAAAACACATCAAGATCAAATCCAATAAATCCATAATTTAATATACATCATATATACATCAAATTACATCACATATATACGAAAATCCCCAAAATTGGATTAGGTTTAAAACCCTAATTTCATAAATTACACTAATTGCACAATTTACACTAAATTGATAAAATTCAACACTTTAATCAATCCAATACCACACCAATCAAGTCTTATCATCATGAAACAACTCAAGAAAAATTCTAGATTATTTATGAATGGCTAAGCAACTCCAGAATGGCAACTTTGATTACTAATTAATCTTATAAGCTTAATTACTCATAATAAGCTTATAAATAAACATACATGCTTAAACATCTCCAACAAGCTTCAAACATATTTAATTACAAATCGAAAAAGTAGAGACATCAACTTAGCAACACAAATTGAAGCTAAGATTAATATAAACAATTACCATGTAGAAGAAAGTATGAAATAACTTACAAAAATCCAACTTTTGCCTTTGTTTTCTTTCTTTTCTTCCACTTTTACTCTCAACTTTCTTTGTAAATATTTGTGTACGTTATCTTGTGTTTGAAAATGGAAACAAAATAATTTTGTTAAACAATTATTTTATTTTTGTTGCATTTTCATTAGTCCACATTTTACTTTAATAAAGTTAACACTTTATCTTTAATAAAACAAACCAAAAAATGGACCAATGGTATTAAGCCATTAAAAAGCAAAAATCATTATTTAAGATATTTGTTATATTAATTAATTTAATTATATAATAATTAAATAATTAAATAATAAATATAAATATCTTAAATATATGTATTATATTTACATTAAATATCTCAAATACATATATTAATGATATATGTCAAATATCACAATTTGATATTTAATTAATGTGTATTTAATAATATCAAATATTAAATACAAATACAAATACACATTAATTCGGAAAAGATGATTAGGCCTCGATTGCATGTATTTTTCGTTTAACCGTTAAACGAGTTATAAATAATCAGTATTATTCATAACAGTTGCCCTAGTGCTCTACGAGTATATTTCATTAGTGAGACTCTCTAGATTCAGGCATATCCGTCACGAAATCAAATTTCGTGTCCATAATTCATCCACCCGTAAATTATGACGAACAGGGATAAACTCTCTGAATCATACAGGTCGAGGTCACTACATACATATAATACCTCTGTCACAGGTATCCGGATTATTCCAGAGATATAGATACAAACGTCAAATCTATATAGATATAATCACGTCAACATTTCTATTAGCAATCCCTTAATAACACTTAGAACTGATTTCTACAGTGTACCACGGGCCCATGGATTTAATAGATTGCTAATTCCATATTGAATACCTATGCTCTGTACACAAAGCTGACGGATCATTTCTTGATACACACAGGACACCACACCCAACGAACAGGCGGAGGTCTGATCTAAATAGATCGGTGACATGGCTGCCATATAAGTGTGAAGGATTAATCATATATCCAAAGTGTCTCAAGTCAAAGAATCACTATGCTCACTCAACCCGAGAAGATTCTTATTGACGTTGGTGTACCATCCATTAAGAATCTTTGGTGAGTCGTTAAGTGTTTATCTGCTATAAACATATACACGTCTATACGAGTCTCCAAGACTCATGGTTCACGGAGAAACCATCGGAATCCTAGATTTCAATATATGACATGTACCAGTCTCAACGAGTTTACTTTACTGACCAAGTAGTGTAAACCTTGATCGAGAACTGTCTAAGAATGACAATGTCATGATACAACTCAATGTCAGTTGCGACGCTTTTGCAACAGTTTCATAAATAATCATTCTAAGTTCTGTTACGTCTTTACCATATTAAAGAAGATGTTATATAAAAGAAACTGATCATTTTATTCATAATAAAATGTTACATTAGTATTTACAAGGAAATACATAATAAAATTAGCGCTCAAAGCACCAACCTTAACAAAATCTCCCACTTGCTCTAGTGCCAATATCGATTGTATCTAATACCCATCGACTTCACATGTTTATCAAATAACTTCAGAGGAATGACCTTGGTAAGCGGGTCTGCTACATTATCTTCACTCTGTACCTTGCACACGACAATGTCCCATCGTGACACAATCTTTTGAATGATGTGGTACTTTCATTCAACATGTTTCGACTTCTGATGTGCCCTTGGTTCTTTTGCTTGCGCAATGGCTCTAGTATTATCACAATATAACGGAATCAGATTCTCGATACTTGGGACTACTCCCAATTTTGTGATAAAGTTCCTAACTAATACAGCTTCCTTTGCAGCTTTAGAAGTTACAATATATTCCACTTCTGTGGTGGAATCAGCTGTCGACCACAGTTTGGAACTCTTCCAACAAACTGCACCTCCGTTAAGGGTAAACACGAATCCTGATATAGACTTTCTATCATCAAGATCCGATTCGAAATCGGAATCCGTATACCCATTAACATGCAGTTCGTTTCCTCCATAGATAATAAACTTATCCTTAGTACCTTTAAGATACTTGAGGATATGTTTAATGGCCATCCAATGGTCATTTCCTGGATTGGACTGATATATGCTCTTCACACTAACTGCGAAGCTGATATCAGGCCTAGTACATAACATGGCATACATGATGCTACCCCAACACAAAGCATAAGGTTGCTTAGACATTCTAATTTTCTCATCTTCTATTTGCGGACACATCTTCTTCGAAAGATGTAAGCCATGTCAGAACGGTATGTTTGCTGTCTTACAGTTACCAAAATTATACAATTCTAAGATCTTATCTATGTATATTGATTGGGATAACCCAATAAGCTTCATTTCTCTATCTCTATAGAGTTTTACGCCTAAGATATAAGAAGCTTCACACAGGTCCTTCATGGAGAAATTATTACAGAGGGAAGCTATGACACCTTGCATCATCCCAATATCATTCTCAATGATAAGGATGTCGTCAACATAGAGAATTAAAAAATACCACCATACTCCCACTAGCCTTCAGATACACACAGGATTCTTCCGAATTCTTGAGAAAACCAGACAATTTGATTATCTCGTCGAATTAAAGATTTCAACTTTGTGAAGTCTGTTTAAGTCCATAATAAACTTCTTCAGCTTGCATACCATGCCCGAGTTTTCGCTGGATGCAAAACCCTCCGGCTATTCCATATAGATATTTCTTTATCAAGAAATCCATTTAGAAAATCCGTTTTGACATCCATTTGCCAAATCGCGTAATCATGGTAAGCGGTAATTGACAACAAAATCCTTATAGACTTTAACATTGCAACTGGTGAAAAAGTTTCATCGTTGTTGACACAAGGTCACTACGAGTAACCTTTAGCTACCAATCGGGCCTTAAAGGTCTCAACCTTTCCTTCGGGCCCTCGCTTCCTCTTGTAAATCCATTTACAACCGATAGGAACAATTGCCGCTCTATTCCAAGTCAACCAAGAAGAAACCTGGCCAGAACAAAGAAACCAAACATGCTTAACAATAGCCGCTCTATTCCAAGTATCCAATCTTTTAATCCCTAGCCCCCCTCTTTTAGAGGTAAACAAACTCTACTCCAAGCCACTCTCGCCCCTGAAGAGGTGAGCGCACTACCATTCCGAAGGAAAGAACGGAGAGTCGTCTCCACCTTCCTAACAACAGACTTAGGAAGAATAAATAAAGAAGACCAATAAACTTGAATCGATAACAAAACAGACTTAATGAGCTGAAGGCACCCCGCATAAGAGAGAAACTTACTACTCCAACTCTTTGCACGCATAAAAATATGATCAACAAGAGAAGCACAATCTGAGGCCCGGAGCTTAGTAGAAATCAAAGGGACTCACAGGTACCGCACTGGAAGAATCCCCTCTTGGAAACCCAGAACATGACGCAGCTACCCTAGAAATGTAGAAGAGATATCAGAGGAGAAGAAAAGACTCTTAGCTGGATTAGGGAGTAAACCTGATAAACCACTGAAATGCCAGAGACAATTCTTGATCAAAGAGACCGAGGAGGCATCCGCTTTACAAAAGATCATAAGGTCATCTGCAAAACAAAGATGAGTGAGACGGTTCTTAGAACACCGCCCATGGAACTTGAAACCCCGATTAAGAGCCATTTTATGAAGTAAGTGTTGGAACCCTAGTGACGTTGTTGTTAACATTATTCAGTCATCAGCTCAAGTTATTCATTGTCATGTGACTCCTATTTCTGGGGTGTGGAATTGTATAGTTTCTGTGGTTTATGGTGAGTGTGATTACGAGAAGCGGCGGGAACTTTGGGATGACTTGATTACTAGTGGTAGTAAGGTTGATGATTCCCCGTGGCTTGTCTTAGGCGACTTCAATGCCATCCGTTCTCCGTTTGAGCATAGTGGTGGTTCTGTGGCTTGGCCAGCTTGGAAAGATGAATTGGGCTGTTGTTTGGGTCAAGCTGGTTTGGATGATCTTCAGTTCTCTGGTTGTAAGTTCACTTGGTTTAATAAGCAGATTCAGTCTCCTATTTGGCGCAAGTTGGACCGTGTTCTTGTTAATTCTTCTTGGGAGTGTCTTTTCTCGGGTTCTTCTGCCCGTTTTCTTCCTTCCCGGATTTCTGATCACTCTCCGATGGTTGTTAAGCTTGCAGAGCTCCCTAAGAGGAAGATCCCCTTCAAATTCTTTCAGTTTTGGGTGGATCACCCTGATTTTCTCTCTGTTGTGGCTAGGGCTTGGGATATTGATGTTCATGGTACTCCAATGTTCCGTTTATGTTGTAAGCTGAAGAACGTTAAGATGGCTTTGAAGAAATTTAATGTTGAGCATTTCTCTAAGATTTCGTGTCGAGTTTTGGAGATTAGGAAGGAGCTGGACAGAGTACAGTGTGCTTTACAGGACTCCCCCATTGACCCTGCTCTGTTAGCTGAGGAAGCTCGTCTTTCAGTGAGTTATGGTGATTTGATTCGGGCTGAAGAGGGCTTTAATAGGCAGAAATCTCGTGTTCAGTGGCTTAACCTCGGGGATCAGAATTCTAAGTTCTTTTTCACTGCTATGAAGAGTTTTCATGGTCGTAGTAAGGTTACTTCTATTACTAAGGAGGATGGGACCCGTGTGGAGGAAGCTGTTTTGGTTAGAGATGAGATTGTTTCTTTTTTTGAGACCCTTTTAGGGCCTCAGCATGGTCAGCAGGATTTTGATAGGGAGGCCATTCAATCTGCTATTACTAGACATGTGACTGTTGAGCAGAGTGAGGCTCTTTCTCGAGAGGTTTTGGATGAGGAGATTAAGGCTGTCATGTTCGGGCTGAAAGACAATAAAGCTCCAGGTCCAGATGGGTTTAATTCGGGTTTCTTTAAGCAGTGTTGGAATATTGTGGGGAATGATGTCTTATGTGCCATTCACTCATTCTTTTCTTCAGGTCGTCTTTTGAGGCAGGTAAATACTACATCCATTGCTCTGATTCCTAAGATTCCTAACCCCTCTCAGGTTAAGGATTATAGGCCTATTTCTTGCTGTAACACTATTTACAAGTGCATTGCTAAGCTGATTGCGAATAGAATCAAGGTCATCCTCCCTTCAGTGATCAGTAGAATCAATCTGCTTTTGTCGAGGGTAGGCGTATTAGTGACAATATTCTCTTGTGTTAGGAATTGGTTCGGAATTATCACCGGAATGGTAGTTCCCCGAGATGTGCTCTTAAGATTGACTTGATGAAAGCTTATGACACTGTTCGTTGGGATTTTTTGTTGAGGTTCTGCGGACTGTTGGTATTCCTGAGAGGATGGTGGGTTGGATTCAGGAGTGTATGACTACTACGAGATTCTCTGTTTCTATTAATGGGGAGCTGCATGGTTTTTTCTCTGGAGGGCGTGGGTTGCGACAAGGTGATCCTATGTCTCCTTATCTTTTTGTTTTGGCTATGGAAGTTTTATCAGGCCTTCTTCGTATTATGGCTATGATCCGGGTTTTCAGTTCCACTGGCGGTGTTCTAAGGACCGTCTTACTCATCTCTGTTTTGCGGATGACCTTATGATTTTTTGTAAAGTAAATGCATCCTCTATTTCATTGATCAAGGATTGTATTGGGCAGTTCAGTGGTCAGTGGTTTCAGGTTTAATTCCGAATCCAGCTAAGAGTCATCTCTTCTCTTCTGGCATCTCTCCTACTCTACAAGACCAACTGCGTGATGTGTTAAGGTTCCAGGTGGGGATTCTTCCTGTGAGGTATTTGGGGGTTCCTTTGCTCTCGACTAAGCTAAGAGCCTCTGACTGTGCTTCTCTTGTGGATCGCATTGTTATGCGTGCTAAAAGTTGGAGTTGTAAGTTTCTCTCTTATGCAGGTCGGCTCCAGCTTATAAAGTCTGTTCTGTTGTCCATTCAAGTTTATTGGTCTTCTTTATTTATGCTTCCTAAGTCAGTTATTAGGAAGGTGGAGACTATCCTGCGTTCTTTCCTTTGGAAGGGTAGTGCGCTTACCCCTACTGGGGCAAAGGTAGCTTGGAGCAAAATTTGTTTACCTCTTAAGGAGGGGGGGCTGGGTCTTAAGAGTCTGGAAGCTTGGAATAGAGCGGCTATTGTCAAGCACATTTGGTTTCTCTGTTCTGGCCAGGTTTCTTCTTGGTCTACTTGGGTTTACTCTTATTTGTTGAGGGGGAGAAGCTTTTGGGGAGATCCCATGTCCTTCTGATTGCTCTTGGAGTTGGCGTAAGATTTTGGAGCTTCGTTCTTGGTCCCGTCGGCGAATGAGAGTGAGTATTGGGAATGGTGAGAAGACTTTATTGTGGTTTGATAATTGGCATCCTGTAGGCCCAATTGTGGACTCGTTGGGCGAGAGAGTGATTTATGATTCTGGCTTGGATAGAATGGCCACAGTTGCTTCCATTATCTCTGATTCTGCTTGGCATTGGCCCCCTTCTAGATCTGTTGCTCTTATTGATTTGGCTCAGACTCATCTTCCGTCTCCTTCTAGTTTGAGGGAGGATGTGCTGGTTTGGGAGGATGATAGACAAAGGAGATTTTCTGTGGATAGTGCCTGGAATGTCTTTGAGGTCAAGGAGACCCGAGATGCCTTGGTCCCGAGTTGTTGTCTGGTTCCGGAAATCTATTCCCCGCCATTCTTTTCTTCTTTGGATGTCTATTCATGGAGGCATTTGTACTCAGGACAGTCTGATGAAATTTGGTATATCCGCATGCTCGCGGTGTATTCTTTGTGGTTGTTCGAGTGAGGACATCGATCATCTTTTCTTTCAGTGCCTCTTTTCATTGAGGGTTTGGTCGTCTGTGCTAACCATGTGTGGTTTAGATTGGAGTTGCCGAGATTGGTGCCAAACTGTTGAGTGGCTTTGTTTGTCAGTTCTCCGGTGCCTCTTTATGTCATCTTCTGGTTCGTCTGTCCTTTGCAGCGTCAGTATACCATATATGGAGGGAGAGGAATGCTCGCACTCATGATATGCCTCTTAGGCCTGAATCTGTTCTTCTATATGATATTGTTTTTGATGTTCGGAATCGTGTTAGTTCTTTACGTAAGGTGAATCCATCTTATGACAATAAATGGCTTCACCTTTCGTGGCACCTGCCCGATGACATCTTTTGTTGATCTTTTGTAGCCGTTTGGCTTTCTTCTAGGAGGGTCTGTCCTCTCTAGTTCCTGGGGGATGCCCCTTTGCTCTTGTATAGTTTTCTTTTGGTTAAATACTTACCTTATCCAAAAAAAAAAACTTCCATAGCCAAAACAAAGAGATAATGAGACATAGGATCACCCTGTCGTAACCCGCGACCTCTGAGAAAAAACCATGCAATTCCCCATTAATAGACACAGAAAACCTAGTAGAAGTCATACATTCCTGAATCCAACCCACCATCCTCTCTGGAAAACCAACAGTTCGTAAAACCTCAACCAAAAAGTCCCAACGAACAGTGTCATAAGCTTTCATCAAGTCAATCTTAAGAGCACATCTCGGGGAACCACCAGTCCGATGATAATTCCGAACCAATTCCTGACACAAAAGAATGTTGTCACCGATACGCCTCCCCGTAACAAAAGCAGATTGATTATTACTAATTACTGAGGGAAGGATAACCTTGATCATATTCGTAATAAGCTTAGCAATACACTTGTAAATAGTGTTGCAACAAGAAATAGGTCGAAAATCCTTAACCTGGGAAGGGTTGGGGATCTTAGGAATCAGAGCAATAGAAGTAGCATTAACCTGTCTCAAAAGACGCCCAGGGGAAAAGAAAGAGTGGATAACACAAAGAACATCATCCCCCACAATACTCCAAGACTTCTTAAAGAATCCCGAATTAAACCCATCTGAGCCTGGAGCTTTATTGTCCTTCAGCGCGAACAAGACAGACTTAATCTCCTCATCTGAAACCTCCCGAGTAAGAGACTCCCTCTGCTCAGCTGTCACATGCCTAGTAATAGCAGATCGAAGAGCATCACTATCAATATCCTGCTGACAGGGATGGGGCCCCAAAAGAGTCTCAAAAAAGAGACAATCTCCTCTCTAACCAACACATCATTTGTTAGTACTTCTATTGGTTGTTTGGTCGATGGTGATGTGAGTTTGTTGAATGATGTGCGTTTGGGTTCTGGTTCTGGTGTTGATTGTGTCATTGTTTGTGATCCGGGACATGGAGTTGTAGGTGGTCTTGCTGGCTGTTTGGGTTCTAGTCAGTCTGGACATGGCGCACAATCTGAGTCAGTCTGCACTGCTTGTGTTTCTGAACATGGCGTTGTAGGGAGTTCAGTTGGCAGTTTGGTCGCTAGGGATGTGGGTTTGTTGGATGAGGTTTGTTTGGGTTCTGGCCATGGCGTTGATAGGGGTTCTGTAGTTTCTGGACCTGATGTTGACGGGGGATCGGTTGACTATGGTGTTGCGGTTGGCTGTGGTTTTGGAATTAGTATTGACGGGAAACCGGTTGGGGATGTTGGGATACTTGTTGGTGAGGAGTCGAAGTTCTCGGCTGTGGCAGTTTTGATGGATACTGGGACTGTTAATGGTATTGTTTTGGGGCAGAATGTTGCCAAGTTGACAGGAAGAAGTGTGAGTGGTGATGCTTTCAGTGTGAGTCAGGTTGCTGTGCCTTTTGCTTCCGAGGCACCTGCAGTAGTCGAGGGGGGTAATTCTGGTTGCCCTAAGAGTTATGCTTTTGCGTTGCATGGACCTAAAGGAGTTGATCCTTTGGATTCGTCAAGTTCTTCAACCGCTTTACATTATGTCAAACCTAATGTTATTGATGGTAAGGTTGTTGTGTGCCCCCCTGCTGAAGTTATTGAAGAAGGCAGTGTGTATTGGCGGAGTACATTAGTTGGTTAATTTATGGGTAAAAGATTCCCTTTTCAAACTGTCAACTCTATTGCACACAAGTTATGAGGGAGGCTAGGTTTGCTTGAGGTTCTAACCTCCGATAATGGTTTCTTTTTGTTTAGATTTAAAAGACTTCAAGAGGCTAGTGTGGTTTTGGACGGAGCCCCTTGGCATATGGCTAATAGACCGTTGGTCCTTAAACTTTGGCATCCTGAATTATCTTTGACTAATGAGGACTTGTTCAAGGTTCCGGTCTGGATCAGACTCTATGATCTGCCTTTTACTTTATGGACGGCGAAAGGGATTAGTTGTGTTGCTAGTGTAGTTGGGAGACCTCTCAATGCTGACCTTATTACCCTTTCCAGGAAACGGATCAGTTTCGCTCGAGTTTGTGTTGAGATTGATGCTCGGAACCCCCTTGTCGAGGAGATTATTTTCCAAAACCCTAATGGTACTAGGGTACCTATTAGGGTTGAGTTTGAATGGGTTCTTGTGAAATGTTCCACTTGTGAAGTTTTTAGCCATTCAGTGAATTCTTGCTCTAAAAAGGCTCCAAGTAAGGAGGTTAGTGAACCTTCTCAGTCCTGTATTCCAAAGCCTTATATCCCATCTATGGATAAAGTTGCTATGGTTGACACTACTAAGGATCAGGAGGGTGCCTGGATCCCGGTCACTAAGAAGAAGATAGGCAAGAGAGCATCTGTGACCACTCCTGTTAGCTCGAGCGGTGATGTGACTCAGGATGTTTCCACTGACAAGACTCTTGTTTTGGGTGAGTGCTCTTCTAATGGGTTGGA
Organism: Zanthoxylum bungeanum; assembly: GCA_019454045.1. NCBI lineage: Eukaryota > Viridiplantae > Streptophyta > Magnoliopsida > Sapindales > Rutaceae > Zanthoxylum > Zanthoxylum bungeanum. The sequence goes on from SKCR01051434.1 coordinate 203,383, forward strand.
ATCGACTCTGGTTAATCCTCATTTGCCCGTGGTTTCTTCTAAAACAGTTTCTGTGGAGGCAGATGGAAATATGGAAGGTGAGTGCTCCCGTGCTTCTTCACATATTGTTGAGGATCTTCCTAAATCTGATTTAGCTGAGTGCTCGCCTTCTGTAGCTTATGATTCGCCTACTCCCATGGTTAACAGTTTGGCTAATAAGGCCATTGACTCTCTGGATTTCAAGAAATTGGCTTATGGTAACAAATCTAGAAAGGGTTCTGGTGGTAAGAGGAGTCAGAAACGGCAGTCCCCTAGAGGGGTCGTTGACGCTGATTTGTTTGGTTTGGCTATATTCTTCTCTGTTTTAATGATTTTTGGTTGTTAGAACATTCAGGGTCTCAATGACCCATTAAAACATGCTGAAGTTAAGAGGTTTTTTTGTGATGAGAAGCTCTCGTTGTGTGGTTTAGTTGAAACCAAGGTTAAGGAGGTTAATTTTGTGAATGTCTCTCGTGCGATTAATCCTTCATGGAAGTTTGTCCACTCTGATGTTAGCCCGTTTGGTCGTATCTGGGTTTGTTGGAACCCTAGTGACATTGATGTTAGCATTATTCATTCTTCAGCTCAAGTTATTCATTGTAGTGTGTCTCATATTTCTGGGATGTGGAATTGTGTAGTTTCAGTGGTTTATGGTGAGTGTGACTACGAGAAGCGTCGGGAACTTTGGGCTGACCTGATTTCTAGTGGTAGTGCTTTTGATGATTCTCCGTGGCTTGTTTGGGGAGATTTCAATGCCATCCGTCTCCGATTGAGCATAGTGGTGGGTCTGTGGCTTGGCCGGCTTGGAAAGACGATTTGGGCTGCTGTTTGGGTCAGGCTGGGTTGGATGATCTTCAGTTCTCTGGTTGTCAGTTTACTTGGTTTAATAAGCAGATTCAGTCTCCTATTTGGCGTAAGTTGGACCGTGTCCTTGTTAATTCTTCTTGGGAGTGTCTCTTCCCGGGCTCTTCTGCCCGCTTTCTTCCCCCCGGATTTCTGATCATTCTCATATGGTAGTTAAGCTTGCAGAGCTCCATAAGAGGAAAATCCCCTTTAAATTCTTTAATTTTTGGGCTGATCATCCTGATTTTCTCTCTGTTGTGGCTAGGGCGTGGGATATTGATGTTCATGGTACTCTGATGTTCCGTTTATGTTGTAAGCTGAAGAGTGTTAAGTTGGCCTTGAAGAAGTTTAACTTTGAGCATTTCTCTAAGATTCCGTGTCGAGTTTTGGAGATTAGGAAGGAGTTGGACAGAGTGCATTGTGCTTTACAGGACTACCCTAGTGACCCTGCCCTGCTAGCTGAAGAAGCTAGTCTTTCGTTACGGTATGGAGACATAAGTCGGGCTGAGGAAGGATTCAATAGACAGAAATCTCGTGTTCAGTGGCTTAACCTTGGGGATCAGAATACTAAATTCTTCTTTACTGCTATGAAGAGTTTTCACAGTCGTAGTAAGATCACTTCTATAACTAAGGAGGATGGGACCCGTGTGGTGGAAGATGTTTTGGTTAGAGATGAGATTGTTTCTTTTTTTGAGACCCTTTTAGGTCCTCAGCAAGGTCAGCAGGATTTTGATAGGGTGGTCCTTCAATCTGCTATTACTAGCTATGTGACAGTTGAGCAGAGTGAGACTCTATCTCGGGAGGTTTCGGATGAGGAGATTAAGGCTGTCCTGTTCGCTTTGAAGGACAATAAAGCTCCAGGCCCATATGGGTTTAATTCGGGTTTCTTTAAGAAGTCTTGGAATATTGTGGGGAATGATGTCCATTGTGTTATTCACTCTTTCTTTTCCTCTGGGCGTCTCTTGAGGCAGGTTAATGCTACTTCTATTGCTCTGATTCCTAAGATTCCTAACCCTTCCCAGGTTAAGGATTATAGGCCTATTTCTTGTTGTAATACTATTTACAAGTGTATTGCTAAGCTTATTACGAATAGGATCAAGGTTATCATTCCTTCTGTGATCAGTCATAATCAATCTTCTTTTGTTGCGGGAAGGCGTATCAGCGACAATATTCTTTTGTGTCAGGAATTGGTTCGGAATTATCATCGGACTGGAGGTTCCCCGAGATGTGCTCTTAAGATTGACTTGATGAAAGCTTATGACACTGTTCGTTGGGATTTCTTGATTGAGGTTTTGCGGACTGTTGGTATTCCAGAGAGGATGTTGGGTTGGATTTAGGAGTGTATGACTTCTAGTAGGTTCTCTGTATCTATTAATGGAGAGTTGCATGGTTTCATTTCTGGGGGTCGTGGGTTACGACAAGGTGATCCTATGTCTCCTTATCTCTTTGTTTTGGCTATGGAAGTTCTGTCAGGTCTTCTTCGTAATATGGCTTTTAATCCGGGTTTCAAGTTCCACTAGCGGTGTTCTAAGGACCGTCTTACTCATCTCTGTTTTGCGGATGACCTTATGATTTTTTGTAAAGCAGATGCATCCTCGGTTTCCTTGATCAAGGATTGTCTCGGGCAGTTCAGTGGTTTATCAGGTTAATTCTGAATCCAGCTAAAAGTCATTTCTTCTCTCTGGTATCTCTTCTACCCTTCAGGGCCATCTGCGTCATGTTTTGGGTTTCCAAGTAGGGATTCTTCCAGTGCGGTATTTGGGAGTCCCTTTGATCTCTACTAAACCCGGGCCTCAGATTGTGCTTCTCTTGTGGATCGTATTGTTATGCGTGTGATTACGCCCAAATATGACTCGCGGTTATCGCAGTACAGTTGGGGTGTCGATTCCACAGAGAGATGGTTACAAAAACTGGTTTACTTAAACAAAACAATTAGCAATAACTGATCTTAAAGAAAGGATTAAATTATGATGGAAAACTAAAGAATTCAAAGGCTTAAAAGATTTTAATAATAATGAGAAAAATAGCAAAGCATCAGGGTCCCCTCTTGTACCTATTACTTATATTCCGTTATTGATTCATGTTATTACTCAATTAAGGATTTCACGTCCCAAATCCAAAATTGGAAGATATTCAATTCTACACCAGTTTAAGTTCTAAGGTAATTGTTATTCAATCTTCTCTACGTTCACAACTCACAAGGTTATCGTTACAACCTATCTAACGACGACAATATACCCTCGGGCAATACTGCAGCAGAAGATCAACTCGCAAAACAACCTTAATCTATCAAACCAATTTTACTAACAACACATAGAAAAAGCATGACTGAATCTATATGTAAACTAATAAAATATGATTCTCAATTAATCAAAAGAATAAAGAGATGAATAGAATAACAATTGTATTAATCAATTAAAATCATTCATGAATCAAATAACAAAAATACAAGAATTGGGTACAAGAGTTCGCCCTTAGCTTTGCTTGGGAGATTAGTTCCGCATGCTAGATGAAGAAACAACAGAGATAGATGGAGAAATCATTGGTTCTGATCCCGGGAATTTGCACGGCTCTGTTTTCTCTTTGGTATTTGTGTATCTAGCCTCCTTTTGTGTGTTTTGGACGAAGTCTCATATTTATAGAAGTGTCAGGGTGTCATTGGGATTTCAGAAAAACCCTAAAAACGAAACCTGGAACGCGTAGGAACTTCTTGCGCAGCGCCGCGGCGCTTGATCCGCTGGAATTTGTATGCAAGTTGACATTCTGGGGGGCGCCGAGGCGCCCATTTGTCTTTCTTTCTTAGTGTTCACGTGATCAACTTTCCATCACAGGGCCCACATTATTTTCCTTTCCTTTTTAAAACCAAAGGTCAATTATTTTCTTGGTCAAACTTGACTTCCCTCTCCAATTACTTCACGCCACTTCTTCCTATTTATGCTTGGTTGCGCCCACGTGCAAAGTATCAAATTCTTCTATTTGTTGCTTTCCCTTCAAGCCTCACGCACATTTTGCTTTATTTTCAAAAGCAATTGATTTCTTTGCTCTTTGTTCATTTATTTTCCTGCGCACCACCGCTTCTTCTTTTTTCTTTCAAATGGCGCCGTGGCGCCTCACTCCCTGGATTTTGTATGGGATTGTGGCGCCGCGGCGATAGTTTATCTTTGTTCTCGTGTCTCGGTCCCGTGTGCGTCCTATACATCCCTAAATACTTGCAATTTTCCCAGGATCCATATGTTAATATTCCTACAAATAAAAATCACTAAATTAGTGTAAATAATAAAATATTTCTAAATTAATATAACAATCAAAAACTATATGATAAAATATAAAATATATAACTAAATACTTAACAATAAGCTAGATAAGTGATGTTTCAAAGTACATTTTCATGCACTTATCACAACCCCCAACCAGCTTATTGCTAGTCCCTAGCAATTCAAGCGTAAAATAAAATGAAAATAAATAAATAAATAAACTATCTAAGCCACTTTCGTAGGGATCACGATTGCATTTAGCGTATGCAACAAGCCTTTAAACCCCTAGGTGTCCCTAGTGGACGAGTTATAGTCTCGTGAGGGCTTACAGCGACGACACCCACAAACGTCATTCAAAAACACACAATCAAACAAAATAAAAACTACATAGTCCCGATAGTTGCACATAATTTTGTCCTCAGAGAATGCATAGTAATGAAATCAGAGAACCTTCAAAGTACTCAATGCAACTCAAATCTAAGTCTTTGAATAAACCATCTAAGCTAAGCTAGACTCAAAGTGTGTGTGTGTTAAGGTTCGTTCACAGCTTCATTCCTAGGTAAACCAACTCAATGATTTCGTCTAAAAATCGGGGTCGATGGGTCTAACCAACCCAGATATCTCAATTAAGCTCTGTATTTGCTTTTATGTGTGCTCAATATGGTATGCTTTTTTCTTTTCTTTTCTTTCTTGTCTCTTATTGCATTTTCTTTTGGATTTTTATTTTCTTCCTCTTTTGCCATTTTTTTTTTCAACACACCTACCCTTCAAGGTAGCATTTCTCCTCATGGTGGTCCTAATACTCGCCCATGGGTAGCTTCACGCTTGTCGGTTATAGGTGGTTTACTTTCTTTCTTCAGAGACTTTTTCTTTTATTTGCATTCATACCATACGTCATAACACAAGCAATTCAGGATAGATATCTAAGCAAACGGTCATTCATCGACATGCAATTTATTCAACTAGTCATCTTGCTAACTACTCAGGCTTCCCACTGCTAAAAACCCATAATTAAGTGCTTACGAGTCTAACATAGATAAACTACTCAAATCATTAGATAAAAGTACATTAAAGGACTTATCGTTTCTAAGATTTCATCCTAACACAAACAATATCATCATATGACCTATGTTTAACTATCAAGGACTAAAAACAAAAAAAAATTAGAATAACATGTATTTAAGATAGGTATTATCATGCGCATGCATACACCCCACACTTAAAACTTGCATTGTCCTCAATGTAAGATAAATATAAAGAAAAAAAGATTAAGGAACAACACTACCAGGGGCGGAGTTGATCAGGTTCCTGCTGGCGAGACTTTGCCTGTGTGGTTGTGTAGGTTGTGCTGACTCCTGTATAAACACTCATGCAAACAGAAAAATAAACATGTAGTTAACACAAAATATATATAAAACTAAATAAATAAAATAAAAAAAAAATGCAGATGCAAGGGTTGCCTCCCCGCTAGCGCTAAGTTTAACGTCTTCAGCCAGACGCAAACGCTCAAGTTGTCATGGTGGTTTCCATCTAGCGTACTGATGAAGGCATGGGAGGGAATTTCTGTCTAGCTGCGGCAGTGTATCCACGGATCCTCCAAGGTCTGGTGGCTGAAAGTCTTGACTGCACATATTAAAAAGTTGATTCAACCCCATTTTTAATTTTCCAGATATCATATTCAATTGAACACGAGCTCTTATTTTCCTCCTTTTACGATTCTTTGGGATCAATTGCACTGCCGGAAGATTTGATTCAGGTTGTAGAGGAGCTGTTTTTGGCAGGACTGCTTCGAGTATGTATGTACCTTGACACTCATCATCATCCTGTGGTTGTTTTTCAACATGAAAAATGTTCACTTCCAGCGTCATATTCCCAAATGATAATTTCATTAGACCGTTCCTGCAATTAATAAGGGCATTAGCTGTAGCAAGAAAAGGTCTACCTAAAATAAGCGGAATTTTGGACTCAGCGTTAACTACAGACTGGGTGTCTAAAATTAAGAAGTCAACGGGGTAGTAGAATTTATCAATTTGAACTAAAACATCCTCGACTATTCCCCGTGGTTTTCTAATGGATCGGTCAGCTAACTGTAAAGCTACTGATGTAGGTTTAATCTCGCCAAGCCCTAACTGCCCGAATATGGCATGAGATTCACACTCGCGCCCAAGTCTAATAATGCCTGACCAAATTCACATGTACCAATCTGGCAAGTGATGGTGGGACACCCCGGGTCTTTATATTTCGGTGGGGTCTTTTGTTCAATCACTGCACTAGCTTGTTCCGTTAGGAATGCAGTTTTCTTCACATGGTGTTTTCTTTTCATGGTACACAGATCTTTTAAAAACTTAGCGTATGTGGGAACCTGTTTGATTACATGTAACAAGGGCAGATTTATCTTCACTTGCCTAAGGTGTTCTAAGATCTCACCGTTCGGGTCTGCAGCTTTGGTGGCTGGCCTAAGGGCTTGAGGAAATGGTACTCTAACTGGGAGTTGTGGTTCTGGGTCTTCCTGAGGAGTTTCTACACTATTATCCTGGGTCGGATCTGTTATGTTTGGGGTGTCTTTTACTCCTACCTCCTTACCACACCTAATAGTTATGGCATTAACGCCTTTTACATTCGCACCTCCCTGATCAGCCTGTGCCATGTGTTGCCCTTGAGGATTAGGTTGAGCTTGGGAAGGGAATTTCCCTTGTTCATTCACACTCAATACGTTGGTTAACTTGGAGATTTGGCTTTTAATCTCCTTGTTGTCCTCAGCTAGCTGAGCTATTAAGGATTCAAACTTCTGATGGGTTGATTCAAACTTCTGATTGGTTGATTCAAACTTTTGATTGGTCTTACTTTGAGTTTCCATAAAGGCTTGCAGGGTGTCCTCTAAGGAGTTCCTAGGGATGGCAGGTGTGTGATACTGAGGTGGGGTACTGTAACTCCTAGGGTGTGGTGTCTGAGTCGACTGATGAGAGTCTTGTTTCCAACTGAAATTGGGATGGTTTCTCCAACCAGGGTTATACGTGTCTGAGTAAGGTGTGTAGGGTTTCCTATACGTTCCTAATTCATTGCATTGACTCTCATATGGGTCCCTAGTTGTAGGGCACTCTTGTGTCAAATGATCGGTCCTGTTACAAACAGCACAAACTTCCTGAGGCTCTAAGTTGGCTACTGTATGCATAGATTTATTGTCCTTAGCTAGTAAGGTTCCCATTTGTCTGGCTAATAGTTCAACTTTCGCCTTAAGGCTGTCCTCCTCTCTCAAATGGTGTACGCTTCTAATGGGAGGAGTGAGGTGTGTTCTATCAGTGCTATCTATGGAATTAGGTCCAGTCCAGGTATGAGACTTCTTAGCTAGGTCATCTAGGTACTCGAGGGCCTCATCAGGGTCATTTTGGATAAACTTGCCGTTACACATTGTCTCAACGAATTGGCGCTCCCTAGGTGTCAATCCATCATAGAAGTAACTAACTAAACGCCAACTCTCAAAACCATGGTGGGGACAACTAGCTAACAATTCCTTATACCTCTCCCATGTTTGGTAAAGGGTCTCACTGTCTTTCTGGGAAAAGTTAGAGATTTGTTTTTTAAGGGCATCCGTCTTGTGGTGTGGGAAATATTTATCAAAGAATGCCCGGGTCATCTCGCCCCACGATCCTATTGACCTAGGTCTTAAAGAGTACAACCAACTCTTAGCTTTGTCCTTAAGGGAAAAAGGGAAAAACTTAAGTCTGATTGTGTCTGTAGTTCCAAACCGGTCATGGAAAGTCGCTACTACCTCTTCAAACTCTCTAATATGCAAATAGGGATTTTTCTCCAAACCATGGAAGGTTGGAAGATACTGTATCATCCCAGGTTTAAAATCTACGGGTGGTGCATTTGGAGGAAACAGGATACACGAAGGTGTAGCCGTGCGAGTTGGGTGGAGGTACTCTTCAAGAGTCCTCCTAGGTGGCCTCTCGTAATCACTCATTATGTGTGCACTAGATGTGGAGGGTGTGAATAGTGGATTGTCAAACAAACTCTCTGAATCAGAATTTCTTCTTCAGTTCTAACGAACCTACCAAATCTATCCCTACGTCTAGGCATGTAATTTAAGTTCAAATAATACTAGGGAAAAAAAATGATTAATAAAAAAAGAATAACCTAAAATTCAAAATCTAAGTAAAACTAAAACAAAAATAGAACAATTAGAATAAATACTAAGATAAAAAGAACTAATTAAGAATAAAAACTAAATTACTAAAAGAAAATAAACGAAAATAAATAAATAAAAGGAACGAAGTTACCGCTTCGTTATTGACAAAGCAAACCTGTCCTTTTGCTTGTAAACCGTCTCCCCGGCAACGGCGCCAAATTTTGATTACGCCCAAATATGACTCGCGGTTATCGCAGTACAGTTGGGGTGTCGATTCCACAGAGAGATGGTTACAAAAACTGGTTTACTTAAACAAAAACAATTAGCAATAACTGATCTTAAAGAAAGGATTAAATTATGATGGAAAACTAAAGAATTCAAAGGCTTAAAAGATTTTAATAATAATGAGAAAAATAGCAAAGCATCAGGGTCCCCTCTTGTACCTATTACTTATATTCCGTTATTGATTCATGTTATTACTCAATTAAGGATTTCACGTCCCAAATCCAAAATTGGAAGATATTCAATTCTACACCAGTTTAAGTTCTAAGGTAATTGTTATTCAATCTTCTCTACGTTCACAACTCACAAGGTTATCGTTACAACCTATCTAACGACGACAATATACCCTCGGGCAATACTGCAGCAGAAGATCAACTCGCAAAACAACCTTAATCTATCAAACCAATTTTACTAACAACACATAGAAAAAGCATGACTGAATCTATATGTAAACTAATAAAATATGATTCTCAATTAATCAAAAGAATAAAGAGATGAATAGAATAACAATTGTATTAATCAATTAAAATCATTCATGAATCAAATAACAAAAATACAAGAATTGGGTACAAGAGTTCGCCCTTAGCTTTGCTTGGGAGATTAGTTCGCGCTAGATGAAGAAGAAACAACAGAGATAGATGGAGAAATCATTGGTTCTGATCCCGGGAATTTGCACGGCTCTGTTTTCTCTTTGGTATTGTGTGTATCTAGCCTCCTTTTGTGTTTTGGACGAAGTCTCATATTTATAGAAGTGTCAGGGTGTCATTGGGATTTCAGAAAAACCCTAAAAAACGAAACCTGGAACGCGTAGGAACTTCCTTGCGCAGCGCCGCGGCGCTTGATCCGCTGGATATTTGTATGCAAGTTGGCATTCTGGGGGGCGCCGAGGCGCCCATTTTCTTTCTTTTCTAGTGTTCACGTGATCAAACTTTCCATCACAAGGGCCCACATTATTTTCCTTTCCTTTTTCAACCAAAGGTCAATTATTTTCTTGGTCAAACTTGACTTCCTCTCCAATTACTTCACGCCATTCTTCCTATTTATGCTTGTTGCGCCCCGTGCAAAGTATCAAATTCTTCTATTTGTTGCTTTCCCTTCAAGCCTCACGCACATTTTGCTTATTTTCAAAAGCAATTGATTTCTTTGCTCTTTGTTCATTTATTTTCCTGCGCACCACCGCTTCTCTTTTTTCTTTCAAATGGCGCCGTGGCGCCTCACTCCCTGGATTTTGTATGGGATTGTGGCGCCGCGGGGCGATAGTTTAATCTTTGTTCTTCGTGTTCTCGGTTCCCGTGTGCGTCCTATACATCCCTAAATACTTGCAATTTTCCCAGGATCCATATGTTAATATTCCTACAAATAAAAATCACTAAATTAGTGTAAATAATAAATATTTCTAAATTAATATAACAATCAAAACTATATGATAAAATATAAAATATATAACTAAATACTTAACAATAAGCTAGATAAGTGATGTTTCAAAGTACATTTTCATGCACTTATCAGCGTGCTAAGAGTTGGAGTAGTAAGTTTCTCTTTTATGCAGGTCGGCTTCAACTTAAGTCTGTGTTGTTCTCCATTCAAGTTTGTCTTCCTTATTTATTCTTCCTAAGTCTGTTGTTAGGAAGGTGGAGACGATTCTGCGTTCTTTCCTTTGGAAAGGTGGTACGCTCACCTCTTCTGGGGCGAGAGTGGCTTGGAGTAAAGTTTGTTTACCTCTTAAGGAGGGGGGCTGGGGATTAAGAGTTTGGATTCTTGGAATAGAGCGGCTATTGTTAAGCACATTTGGTTTCTTTATTCTGGCCAGGTTTCATCTTGGTCGAATTGGGTTCGCTCTTATTTGTTGAGGGGGAGAAGTTTTTGGGAGGTCCGTTATCCTACAGACTGCTCTTGGAGTTGGCGTAAGATCTTGGAGCTTCGTTCTTGGTCCCGACGGCGGATGAGAGTTAGGATTGGGAATGGTGAGAAGACTTTACTGTGGTTTGATTTTTGGCATCCTCTCGGCCCGATTGTGGACACGTTGGGTGAGAGAGTGATTTATGACTCTGGCTTGGATAGGATGGCCACAGTTGCTTCCATTATCTATGATTCTACTTGGCGTTGGCCCCCTTTTAGGTCTGCTGCCCTTGTTGATCTGGCTCAGTCCCATCTTTCGTCTCCTTCTAGTTTGAGGGAGGATATGCTGGTTTGGGAGGATGATAGGAGTGGGAGATTTTCTGTGGATAGTGCCTGGAATGCCATGCGGACAAGGGGAACCTTGCTGCATTGGTCTCGAGTTGTTTGGTTCCAGAAGGCTATTCCCCGCCATTCCTTTCTACTTTGGATGTCTATTCAGGGAGGCCTTTATACTCAGGATAGTTTGATGAGGTTTGGTATCTCTGCTTGCTCGCGTTGTATTCTATGCAGTTGTTCAAGTGAGGACATTGATCATCTTTTCTTCCAGTGCCTCTTCTCTTCGTGGGTCTGGTCGTCTGTACTGGCTATATGTGGGTTAGATTGGAGACGTCGGGATTGGCGTCAGACTGTTGAGTGGTTATGTCAGTTCTCTGATGCTTCTTTACGTCACCTTCTAGTTCGTTTGTCTTTTACAGCGTCAGTCTACCATATTTGGAGGGAAAGGAATGTTCGCACTCATGATATGCCTCTTCGGCCTGTTTCTGCTCTTCTTTATGATATTGTTTTTTATGTTCAGAATCATGCTAGCTTTTTACGTAAGGTGAAACCATCTTATGACAATAAATGGCTTCACCTTTCGTGGCACTTGCCCGATGACATCTTCTGTTGATCTTTTACTTGTTGCCTTTCGGCTTTTCTTCTAGGAGGGCTTGTCCTCTCTAGTTGCCTGGGGTATGCCCCTTTGCTCTTTGTATAGTTTTCTTTTGGTTATAATACTTACTTTATCCAAAAAAAAAAATCATTCTCCACACGGGTCCCATCCTCCTTAGTGACAGAAGTAATCTTGCTACGGCCGTGAAAACTCTTCATAGCAGTAAAGAAGAATTTAGAATTCTGATCCCCAAGGTTGAGCCATTGAACACGAGATTTTTTTCTATTGAAGCCTTCCTCAGCCCGAATCAAATCACCATACCGTAACGAAAGACTTGCTTCTTCAGCTAACAGAGCAGAGTCATTGGGGCACTCCTGTAAAACACACTGCACTCTATCCAACTCCCTCCTAATCTCCAAAACCCTACTCGGAATATTAGAGAAATGCTCAACATTAAAATTCTTCAAGGCCAACTTTACACTCTTCAGCTTAGAACATAAATGGAACATCGGAGTACCAAGAACATCAATGTCCCAAGCCCTAGCCACAACTGAGAAAAAATCAAGATGATCAGCCCAAAAGTCAAAGATTTTGAAGGGAATTTTCCTCTGAGGGAGCTCAGAAAGCTTAACCACCATAGGAGAATGATCAGAGACCCGATGGGGAAGAAAGCGGGCAGCAGAACCCGAGAAGAGACACTCCCAAGAAGAATTAATGAGAACACGGTCCAACTTACGCCAAATAGGAGACTGAATCTGCTTATTAAACCAAGTAAACCGACAGCCAGAAAATTGAAGATATCCAAACCAGCCTGACCCAAACAGCAGCCCAAATCATCTTTCCAAGGCGGCCACGCCACAAATCCACCATTATGCTCAACAGGAGTACAAATAGCATTGAAGTCTCCCAATACAAGCCATGGAGAATCATCAAAAACACTACCACTAGAAATCAGGTCGGCCCAAAGCTCCCGACGCTTCTCGTAGTCACACTCACCATACACCACCAAAACCACACAACTCCACATCCCAGAAATATGAGACACGCTACAGTGAATAGCTTGAGAAGAAGAGCGAATAATGCTGACAACAATGTCACTAGGGTTCCAACACACCCAAATACGACCAAACGGAAGAATATCAGAGTGGCAAAAAAACTTCCATGAAGGATTAATCGCACGAGAGACACTCACAAAATTAACCTCTTTTACCTTGGTTTCAACTAAACCACACAAAGAAAGCTTCTCATCACGAATAAACCTCCTAACTTCAGCATGTTTTATTGGGTCATTGAGACCCCGAATGTTCCAACAACCAAAAATCATTAAAACATAAAAAGAGAAGAACCAAACCCAATCAAATCATCGTCGTTGACCCTCTCTCGGGGACTGCCGTTTCTGACTCCTCTTACCACCAGAACCCTTCTTTGATTTGTTGCCATAAACCAATTTCTTGATCTCTAGAGAATCAATGGCCTTGTCAGCCAATCTGTTATCATTGGGAGTGGGTGAATCATAATCTCTAGAAAGCGGAGACTCAGCTGCAATAGACTTAGGAAGATCCTCGACAAGTAGTTGAGAAACAAGAGAACATTCACCTTCCTTCTTACCCTCTGCCTCCAAAATAACAACAACAGGTAAAGAAGAGTCTACCGGAGCCGGTTCCAAACTATTGGAAGAGCATTCACCCAAAACAAGAACCCTTTCAGTGGTAACATCCTGAATCACATCACCGGTCGAGCTAACAGGAGTGGTCGCAACCGCTCCCTTACCTTTCTTCTTCTTAGAAACCGGAATCCAGACACCCATTTTATTGTCAGTCGTATCAGTTGTCACAACTTTTTCCACAGGAGGAATAGATGGCTTGGGAACCCAGGACTGAGAAGGCTTACTAACCTCCTTACTAGGAGCCTTTTTGGGTAGTACTTCAACGAATGGCCAAAAACTTCACAAGTAGTACATTTCACAGGAACCCATTCAAACTCAACCCTAACTAGTGCCCTAGTACCATTAGGATTCTGGAAAACAATCTCCTCGACAAGGGGATTTCGAGCATCAATTTCAACACAAACTTGAGCAAAACTGATCCGTTTCCTGGAAAGGGTAATATGGTCAACATTGAGAGGTCTCCCAACTGCACTGACCACACAACTAATCCCATTAGTCGTCCACAAATCAAAAGGCATATCAAAAAGTCTGACCCACATCAGAACTTTAAATAGGTCCTCATTGGTCAAGGATAATTCCGGTTGCCAAAGTTTAAGAGCCAACGGTCTATTAGCCATATGCCATGGGGCTCTATCCAACACCGCACAAGCTTCTTGAGGGCTATCAAATTTAAACAAAAAGAAGCCATTATCTGAGGTTAGAACCTCCTGCAAACCAAGCATTCCCCATAACTTGTGCGGAATAGAGTTGACAGTTTGAAATGGAAGTCTTTTACCCACAAAGTATCCTACTAGTGTACTCCGCCAAAACACACCACCTTCTTCAAAAACCTCTGCAGGAGGGCACACTATAACCCTTCCATCGATAACATTTGGCTGAACATAGTGTAGGGAAGTAGACAAGGATGCCGAGTCAAGAGGATCACCTCCTTTAGGACCATTTAGCACATTAGCATAACTAAGAGAACTAGCAGAGCCAATGCCCCCTAACCCTGGGTGTTTCGGAACCACATGAACCCCCTCCAGATTAATTCCTCCAGCAGGAGACGAAATAGTGTGACCACTAGACTTCGAACAAATGGGCACTTGGTTAGCACCATTTGCCTTAGCAACCCCAGAGGCATTAACACCACCAATATTCAGACATGCACCAACTGCCTTAACAACCCCAAAATCACTGAAACCACCAACTAAAGCACTCAATTTCACTTCTGGGCCAATACCACAAATTCCACTCGCGGCAGCACCAGCATCAGACGAAACAGCCCCTTCGAAACCTACAACCTTCATACCAGTAGAGCTATCAACCCCCACACAACCGTTCACATCAACCGGACCCATATCAATCCCCAATTCACTACTGGCCACACTAGAACAAATAGAAGGACCATCGACTGCAACACACGGGCCAGTACCATAAATATTTCCACTCTCGGCAACACAAGCAACAAGCGAAATAGCCCTTACACTACACACCAACTCCTCACCAGCAGAGCGTTCAACCCCCACACTGCCGTTCACAGCAACAGGACCTATACCAATCCCCAAATCGCTACTGGCCACACCAGAACCAACAGATGAAACAACACAACCCCTGGCACAATAACCACCCAAATCCCCAATAACAAGCCCATCAAAACCACTACCATAACTAGGGGCAGAGGAGCAAGAAGATCGTTCAAACAAACCCACATGAGCCAACTGACCATGAACCAATGGAACGAGGCCGAGAGAACCAGAAACAGGCACTGGCTCATAGGGAGAGATAGCCAAAGCAACGGAAGGAGGCTAGAGCGCCATCTGACCATGAACCGATGGAACAGGTTCGATAGAACCAGATGCAACGGCAAAAGGAGGCTTGGGAACTCCCGGAAGTGGCTCCGAAATCAACGAACTGCCAGGGGAAACTGGCGAACAAACCAGATCCGGCGAGGATGTGGGAGACCCAGGGCAAGAATCCTTAAACGGCGAGATAACAGTGGGTGGCAGGGCAACAGAGGAGCCACGGGAGACAACTCTGACGGCCGAACGACCAAAGGAGCTGGACTTTGACCCAGTTATTGCGTATTATTATCAATAAGAACTTAAAAACTTGGGAAGACTGTTTGCCTTTTGTTGAATTTACATATAATCGTAGTATTCATTCCTCTACATCTTACTCACCATTTGAAATTGTTTATGGTTTTCAGCTACTAACTCCATTAGATTTGTTACCATTGCCTGTTGATGAGCATGCGAGGTTAGATGGAAAAAGGAAAGCTGATTTGGTGAAGCATATACATGAGAAAGCCAAAGAGCAAATACAGCGAAAGAATTAGCAATATGCTTCTCATGCTAACAAGGGAAGAATGCGTGTGGTATTTCAGCCTGGAGATTGGGTTTAGGTACACATGCGGAAAGAGAGATTTCCTGAACAACGTAAATCTAAGCTACAACCGAGAGGGGATGGTCCATTTCAAGTCTTGGAACGGATTAATGACAATGCATACAAGCTGGATTTATAAGATAAGTATAATGTGTCTGCTACATTTAATGTTTCTGACTTAACTCATTTTGATGCAGGTACAGATTCGAGGTCGAATCCTTTTCAGGAGGTTGGAGATGACATGATCCAGGCCGACAACAAAGCAAAAGACCCATTACAAGTACCAGAAACGCCAATTACGCGGTAGAGGACCAAAAGACTCTGAGAAGCAATTGCGGGATTAGTTCAGAGTGTTATGGCCGATTGTAACAAACAAATAGATACGCATCTGGGCTTCAATAGAGAGGGCCCAAAGCCACTTCACTTGGCCCAAATCAGTTCTGAATGAAGCTTCACAGGCCTTTGAAGACTTTGGTATTTTTGTAATTTAGCCTTTAGGGGCATTGTTGTCTTTATACCTTTAGGGTTTCTCTTTGTAACACTATTTAAACTTTCTTTCTTTTTCTTTTTGGAGCAAAGAACGAAATTTGTAAACACAAAAGCTTTGGCTATGGCCGAATTCTTGTAAGGGAGAGATTCCCCTTTTCAAGTTAAAATCGACTTATCTAAGTTTATCAAGCTTAGTGGCGTCTGCATTGCTAGCAAAACACTACAATGAATCATTTTAAAGGTTCTCAAGGGCAAGTTCTTTGTGGCCTTAGAAGGGTTTTGTTCCTACAAAATCAAATTCGCGGTTCTTGGGGTTCTGTCTGTTGCTTGGCGTTTGCTTGGATTTCGAATCCAAGTGTGTTTCTTGTCAGGTACCGTACAAGTCGTTAGGTTCACCAGATGTTACAAGAAAAGCATCATATAATATCAAATGTACATTTATAAAATTAACCCTAACCTAATCACATATATAAATATTGGCCAATGGCATTTTTGTCACAACAACATTATTAATTTCAAAAATTAAATATAATATCAAATATCATTTAATTTTGAAATTAAAATTTAACATGTAACTTATATCATGATATAAATTACATATTTGATTTTGAATTAAATCAAATTTAATTTAAAAGCAAATCATATTTTAAAAGATTATCTAATAATCATTAATATAAAAACTATACATTAAACACCTTAATATATAATTTCAAAGTGTGACATTATATAATTAATAATCAAATTAATAATCATATCAATAAATAATTCTCAATTATTTAATATTTTTCAAGTGAGTTCATAATTGGACGATCCAATTATTTCATGGATTCCTATAGTGTAACGAGCTAACATGGGGACCAAATGGACCTACAGTTCTGAGCTCCAATAATCTCGAAATAT